>JARJEC010128226.1:0-33332 GCA_030264575.1 Tachinus sp. AB-2021
TAACCATCTTGACCCAATGTCTTCAATTATATTGCAAATTTTTGAAAGAAATGTTTGTAGTATATAAGTATATATTTAAATTTGTACTAATACAAAATTAAGTTGTTCAAAAACTAAAAGATCTAGATAAACTGGTTTATGTAGATTTCTGAAGGCGGTTTTTGCAAATTTGTAAAAATAAAAAAACCAAAAATCTTTTTATTAATCACACATAAAGACAATATACAATTTACAAAAACCACTTTATTATCGAAAAGCATAGTTTTAACAAGATGTTCCTCATTCACTTTTGAGGTTTCCTATATAACATGGAAGACAAATTTTCCCAATTTAACGGTTTCTCCAGTTTTGTGATAATATCTGAAGGAAAATGTCTAAAAGACATTCGTCAGATAATACAAAATCTTGAAATGCGTATTTAAACACTAGACCAGAGTTGTTCAAAAGATAAATAGATAATTTAACTGTGAAATTTTTATTAATTTATCTATAAAAAAAACTATTGACTATTTGTTACTTATTACAGAGAAAGCTAAAAAACTAAAGTGCCTTCGTATTCACACTTGTCGGAAATAAAATAATCATTGAATTATGGAAATATAATAGGTGTTTCTGAACCTATACTCAAAAACTTTTGAAATTATTGCTAAAGGCATGAAATAAGTTTTTTTATGAAATTTTTTAACAGAAAACAACTTATTTGCGTCTATTATTTTAATCTTAACAAGTTTTTTCCTTTATTAAGTGGCATGCACGTTTGAGCTCGCCGAATCCACGAGCCGGCACAAATGGCCCACAAATTACTAATGAAAATAGCAAACAAACTTGATTTTTATAAAGAATAAATACAAAGCAAACTTGATTTTTAAACAAATTATTTTTTTTATAAAAAATAAATATCAAGCTAACTTGATTTCTACAAAAATTGTTATTTATAAAAAATAAATATTAAGCAATCTTGATTTCTACACAAATAATTGTTTTGCACATTTTACCGAATAAATTGAATAGTAAAAATATTTTATTACAACTTTTGCATGATTCCAACTCATTTCATGCCATTTCTCAAGTTTTTGTCTATAGGTGGAAAAACACCTGACTGCATTTATATGATTGACTCTAAACGTGATTTCACTGATTTAGTACTTTGACGGTGAAGAAGTAAAGAGCTGATTTAATGGTTAATTTGCCAGTTTTTTTTTTTTCCAGAGGTGGTTTGTCAAGCGCTCCTGCACTACGGTCCTGATGGCTTTATGGTGCACCTATGACATCTTACACCTTTAGCAGTTCTGTCTCTTCTATGAAGTCCAGGAGTTTTTGCCAAGTAATCGTTTTCAGTTCTTCTTGGGCTAGCATATGATTGCCAAAGTGAACTAACTGTGCGTTGCATGTTGAATGCTTTGCATTCACACAGTAGATGCTGCTGAGTTACCAGTTACTTAATATCAATATTTCCAAGCTGATTGACGTAAAACAAGAATTAAAGCATTTAATCTGTTTTCATCAAAGTCTAATAATGCACCAATCTTTGAAAATCAATCATAATTAAAATTAATGAAATAAGAAACCTATTTTTTTTATCTGCAATGCTATTTACAATTATTCTACGTAAACCGCACAAATAGTTTGTGCGGTCTTTCATGCCGCAACAAAGTTTTTAAGCATTAATGGTATTTTTTTATCCGCTGTTTAAAAAAATATGTCTTTTGGTATACCACATAATTCCGCGCTCGCGGATCTCTCACTCAGCCTGGCGGGTTTGTTCGAAAAATTTTTTACGGGCACAGAATATGCCGTATTGAATAATTGTTACAGAATATGCTATTATTTTCGACCTATTTGTCTTTAAATATTCACTCTTTTTTCATTCGCTATTTTTAAATTTGCTGTTTTCGATTTGGTCTTTTTGTTTTTGTTTTTGTTCTTATTCATTTGCCCTTTTGACATAATACGTACTTTATATACCATTTTAATAATTTAATTGAAATATCAACAAACAAAATTAATATTAGACGAAACACATAAATATTCAAAAATAAATGTTTTATTAATTTAAAATAATATTTTTCTAACCAACAATTTACCCCGGTTATAAGAATGTAAAATCTTTTAATTATAATTTATTCAATTATAACAGAATTTTTTCTAGAATACTAATAAATTGAAAAGAAAACAGACTATTAAATATTTCCAGACCGCCTAGCAAATAATAAAACAAATAGAGCGTTTAGAAAAAGTTGAATGTGCATATAGATGAATGGATTCACAACACTTCAGTTTTTAGAAAGCTATACTAACATTTACAAAAGACACACGGAGAAGGTTAATAGAAGCAAAATAATTGTTATTGTTTCATTTGTTGATGTTGGATTCAATTTAAATAAATATTTTTATTTGTATAATATTTGCGTTTTTATAAGTAAATAATTTTGATCTCCTGTGTGAATCAATATATGCTATCAATTTTAAATATTAAATAAATGTAGTGTAAAATTTATTTAATATATTTTTGAGTTTAAAAAATTAAATAAGAAGTACAGTAAAATCCAATCAATGCCATAACTCAGTAATTGAAAACTTTATTGGTTATTTTACCAGCATTTTGTAAAAATGTCTATTTCCTTTTTTTTCTTTTTTGTCGTTTATTGGCCTAATAATATCGTTTTTCATTTTTTGTTTTTGATCTTTTTATTTATTATTTTGTTTTTTAATAACCGTCAATTTATCAGTTTTTTAATTATTTTGAACTTTGTTTTTTTTATTAATCATGTTTATTTTAAGTTTTATTTGTTTATTTTTGCAGGAAACTTTGAATTTTTTGTTCATTCTTGATATATTTTTTAATGTTTTTTTCATCGTGCTACGCGCAGTGTTGATTTTTTTAAAATCTTTATTTTTTATTTTATCTATTTTGTTTATTTCTTTAAATAAATTTCAATTTTTTAATGTTTTGTTATTACATATTTGGATTGTTTTATTGCATATATTAAAAAATAGTATAAAAATATTTTTTTTAAAGATACTTTTGTAAAGTTTTTGCTTGTCTATTTTGCGGAACATGCAGGTAAAGAAGTAGATACTATTTTTAGTTAAACTAATAAGTAATAAACAAGCTTTCCGTATTCTAAAAACTTTACTAGAGACATTATTGACTATAGTATATTAAATTAAAGGTTCTATTTATTTACTAATAAACAAATATTGCGTAAATTATAACCATAAATGCTCCAAGGATGTCAGTACAATTATGTTTTATATAGTTATTTATATAACTAGACAAATGAAATTTATACGAGTGTATATTCATAAAAATGCAATTTATTCTAATATTTATACAGTTGGTATCACTTCCTTTTATTCCGGAAATGACGCCATCTTGAGATTTTTAAATAGAATCATATACTTTCTTATTGTTATTTTGAGTTAGTTTGATAATTTAAATACAATTACGAATCGATCGTCAAATTTTATCAACATGTCAACAAAAAAAAAATAATGAATCTGAATCAAGGTGGCTGCATATCGGTTAAAATAATTAAAAACTGATGAAAAATTATTTAAAAAAATAATTTAGATCAATGTTTCAATTAATGGCGCCCTCTGCTGGGTTACAGAGCACGCGTTTGTAGTTTTTGGTCAGAAAGTCGAGTTTTTTAAATGGAACCTCATGGGGCAATTGTGACTATTTGACAAAAAGTATTTTCCTGCATGTAATGATACCAAACACATAACATTTTATAAAAAAGAACTAGTAAGTAAATGTTACTGAATCGGAAAAATCGGAAATTTAATTAAAAAAAGTTGGCCATATAGCAAGCAGTAGCCAAAATATAAAAAATCACACGTATCTTGTATCCCACAGTGAAATTTTGGTGGATTTTTGCGGTTTGAACCTTTTAGGAGAACCTTCTGGCAAACAATTAAAAAAATGCAACCTAATATATTTTGTAAATATAATGCACTTTTTAAGCCAGGTCTACTAGTCTATATACTATTTGATTTACATTCGTTTTTTAGAGTTGGCAACCTAGGTTTCACATGTTAGCCTTTGATATTTGACATGACATTTGGTTGAATCAAATGTTGTTAAACTTGGAACTTTTCTTTCTTCTTTAGACAATTAAACTATCTTTAAACAAGTAAATCCATGCTTTTTCCTGTAGATCTTAGAATATTATTCCTGATAACGTCTTGGTTTAATATTTAACGATAAATTATCATGAAAGCAGCACAACATCTTGTGCACAGGGCATTAACGTAATAAATACATATTAGGGTAGTGATCCTAAGATATTATTCATCTTTTATAATGTATGATCTAGACTTGATTTTGTTTCTCAGTTGTTCTCATTTTATAGTCAATCTTCCATAGCAATTTTAAAAAATATAGAATAACGGAATGAGAATTTGCTTCGAAGCCATGAACTATTAATTGCCTCCAATGACAATACAATATATTTGATACAGAACTAACTCTCGCATTCTCTTAAAACCACTAACTCTACCTGACCAATGTTTTCCTTGTGTTGTAATAGAGTATTTTTTTAATTGAACCTCTCGTATAATTATTGGTTCTCGGTGTAGATATGTCAAGCAGTTCATATAAGTAATTTGTGCGACTAGTAATCAAACTTACATATTTTAATTTGAATTACACGGCTGATATGGCAAGAAGTGCTTGCGGGCGCATATGCCAAGGATAGTGACAGTTCACTCACAACTGCAACTCCAATTTATTATTACTACTACTATTGTAGTTATGCACATATTTTAAATTATAGATTGTGAAAGTCGTAACAACATTAAAAATTTAATACATAATACTACTTTAACTAATATTCTGAAGGAAGCAAGCATTGAATAGTTGGATATTTTACATTCAAGATTGAGAGAACAATAAGAAAATCAATAGAATTTTTTTATGATTTGACGTAATAAAAATAAAGTAAAGAATTTTCTATTTTTCCGATATTTATCGGAAAATATTTTGCTTGCATATTTTGCACGGAAAAGCAAGAAATACAAACAATCGACATTGTGGCTACATTACTCTATGATTAATTTATGTTTAGCAAATCTATTGTCTTTTTAAAACAAAAATATGTAATAATAATTATAATAAAATTTACTCGTTATATTAATTCCCTAATTGTAAAAGTGGAAAAAACAGGTTTAGCACAGTTTAGAAAAGTAATTTAATGACTTGTATTAAACATAACTATTATTTAATTTATCTTATTAACAAACCAAATAATTATTTCAATATATAGATATTATTATCAATGGGAATTAAATTATAATAAATAATTTTTATTATTCCTGATGATAGCTCAATCCTAAACTGGTAGAATAGATATTAAGTAAAAATAAAGCATATAAAACAGTTTTTGTTAATTTTATAGTTTTTCATAAGTTCATTCATAGTCAATATCACGAAATTGACTAAACCCCGCCTGAAAGTTTAACGTTTGTCACGAACAGATAACGTTTCAGAAATGCTCTACTATCTCTAAAGAAGGATAAGTAAAATATTTTTAACACTTTTGTGAGCAAAAATCTTATCTCCTTTAGAATACAATAACTATTTTCAAAGCTGTTTGCTTCAGCATTTCTTTGAAGGGAGCGGAGGCAATGTAACGAACAAACGATGAGTCGTTGGTGCCATCATTGAATAATTCAAATATTGTATTAAATCCTATTGCACTGACATAATGGATAATTTATGTAGGCAAGCAGAGTATCATTTTAATAACGGAAAAACATTAGTGTGATGATCCGATTTATTCATTGTTACTGACACAGTATTGTTTGAATAAGCATTATTTTCCATGTATTTCCGCCACATAAATAATGCAAAACGGTTGCACACATCGCACTTAAAATATGTTATTACGCCTAATGGTTATTTATTCGCCATTTATGGGAACGCAGAGCGGATTTTAATTGCTAGAAAAATCAATTCCAATTAATTGCAATTGTAATACGATACAAAATTATTTAAAAATATGGGATACAAGAAGCATCAGCCGCTGTATACAATAGTCAATTAAAATTTATACAAATTACACAAAATAATGCCGCATACATTTTTATAAATATTTTATAATAATTACAACGTTTTATGTTTATGTAATTAAATTAGAGTGTTGTTGAAACTTGTGTTATAGTTTTGCGTTTTTATAATATAAAATATACATGCAATTTGTATATTAATTATTTGTTTTATACAAAGTTACACAATTGACATTACCACAAAGGATGTAATTTAAACAAAGCAAACAGGCCAACACCATTAAAATTCCATAATAATTTAAAGCTTTGATGTTAAAATTATGATAAAAGAAATGCACCCAACTATAAAATTGGATACAAGTAATTTGTATGAACAATAAATGCTAGTATCTACCTCGGGGCGAAATAAGCCACGTATTCAAATATTAAAAAGTACATATATTATATCTAAGTTCAATTATTGTAATATAATATTATTTTGTTTTATTTTGTGAGTGTATATAGAAATATACAATGCATATGCCTATTAAAATGTACAGATATCTTAATATTGTATTTTAATTAGGGTTACTTAATAAAATCAGATTACAAATTTCTTGTTAGAAGGTCTTTGTATAATCTGATTTATCATTTGTTTGTGAAAAAAAGACATTTTGGTGCTATTCAAATGTAGGGATATAGCTCCGTGTTTCTAACATGCAATCTACGTGTTTTCTCGTAATTCCCGTTTCCCATGTAATTTCCGATGTTATTTTTATTTAATGACCTATTTATGCTAAATAGTAATATAAAATCTGCAATAAAACGAAGTATGGAAGTTTAGTATTTCTTAAAAAAATAAAAAAAGGACGGCGTACACTAGACACTAAAGAAGTGCTTCCGAATGTTTTAATGCTGGTTCCATATATTGGCCAAGATCTTGGCCAAAAATATAAATTGTGGTCAACTTGACCTTTAACACATTGAAAGCACACGTTCAGTGTCAAATTAAAGTAAACAAGTCTGGTGTATCAATTGCCATCGTAAATGCGTACCCAGTTGCGACGAAACATTGTTGAAAACAGGAAAACTCAATCGTTATGAAAAAGAAGATGTTGGTGAATCACCTAATATTTTGCTAATTTCATATATTGATTGTTCATTAATTATTTTTCATAAGCATATTTTTTGTTTTATTTATTTAAATTAATAGTAATTATAAAGTTTTGTTCGATTTATAAAATACAAGAAATTAGATATATTATTATTTCATCAATCAATCAAAATCTGTATATTTAAAAATATTGGCCGATAGGATTGATTTAGAGTAATAAAACAGGCTATCAAATAGGTGGTAAAATCGATAAAACTGCACCTTGCTTTTATAGAAATAGAGGCTAATTCCGTTACATAAATGTCATTTAAAAGATCAATCTCACATGAATCTGACAATTAATCTGTATCTTTGCACAGAAATTGTGCAAAATTACAGGATTGTTACCTATTAATACTTTATATATTTAATTATATATTAATCACCTATAATACAGTCGAGGTTGATTTTATACCAGGTTATTTGCAGCTTATACCTATTTTTCATAAGAAAATTATTCTCGAATTAAGAGACATTAGAAAAGTTGCAACACGAAGCAGCGCGATTTTTCCCAATGCACTTAATTCTCGAATTATTCAATCTCAATCTTTGGAAAATATGGAAAAATGGTATTTTTGTCGTTAGGACACAATTGTGGCTTTTTAAAAAAATATTGATAATAAGCGTACCACTTAATATATTAAAAAGTCGAAAAAGATTTGCAAGCAAATCGTATAATACAATCAATAATGCAATAATAATTAATTTTTGCTTGCAAATTTGAAAATATAAAAACATTGACAATTATTTTATTAATTTTTATACCTCGCATGTGGACAATTTAATTTTAGGTTACTTTGCAAGATTATTTTCAAAAAAAAAAACAAGAAAAAAAAATACTAAATTTTTTTACTTATTTTTAGGTTCAACTTAAAAAAATCTAATATACTGCATAATAACCATATGTTTTATTAAACATAATCCAACAACGTAATCGATCAGAAATTCTCCGTAAATTCTGAAAATTCAGGTTTTTCGCGTTACAGGCGTATAAAAAAGCAGATTATTTTAAATACATCCTATATAGCTTACTTGACGTATTTTCATCTAAACTAAAGTAAAAAATAAAATTTTGTTTGTGTATTTTTGTTTTAATTGAGCTCACGACAATGAAGACTTTTTCATCGAATCTCTTAGCATAATACAATTCTGTAAAACATTGACTTATAAAATCATAGGTCCCACAATTATTGTGGGTATTTGCATTGCAAAATAATATAATAAACAAAAAGAATTACAACAAATGAAAACACAGATATATCAAATTATTTAAAAAAATAAAATACGAAACAGTTTTTTTTTTCATTTTAATGAATATATAAATATATTTTGTATTTGTTTCCAAATATTTGCGTTTTCAAAATTTTCCTTAATTTATTATACTTACTTGTTAAAATGGGTTTCGATTTTTTTTAAATTGATATTAGTTTTTACTTATATCACATTTTTTCATGATAACGCAGAATATCTTTTCAAAAGGTACCCACTGAATTACATCCGGACAAGAAAAAATAAGTTGTTTGTCAATATATTTGATTACATTAACTTCAGCCTAATGTTGTTTTAATAAAGCCAATTTGCCAGTTTTCGTTTATGAAAAAACCATCATTTTTTAAAACTATTATTTGCGTTATAAATGCAAATCATAAAAAATAGTGTAAATAAAAATTAATTTTAAAAAATTGATACCTAAAATAACAAAATTTTATTTTTTACTTTAGTTTAGATAAAAGTACGTCAAGTTGGCTATATAGGAAATATTAAAAATGAACTGCTTTTTAGTTTGTATTAATGAATACAAAAAAATTGTAAAAAATGACCGTACTTTCAAATTCTACGGTAATTCTGATTGATTACTTTTTTTAAAATAAATCTGCATAAATTTTATTTTTTATTATAATCTTAAGTTACAAGGAGCGGTAAACCGCATGTATAGATAGACCGCACATTGTAGTAACAGAAGTATTGATAAGCCGCAGATTAGAGTATATATTAACTGTTATTCCGTTATATAATGGGATTGCCTAAGGCACCTGAATTATAATTGTCCAATTTCTATTGGATAATATTTTAATAAAATAAATATGATTTTTCAACTGTAAAGTTGCTGAGTATTTATTTAAATTTCTTTTTAAAAATAAAGATTTAGCAAAAGATTATTTTATTAAATTTACCTAAAATTAAAATTAACGGATTCAACAAAGTATTATTGTTAACTACTATTTATTAATAAAAAGTTATTATTAACACAATATTAAATACTAAAGAAAAAAAGAATGGCAACACAATATACAGTGACCGCCGCGTTTCTAAAAAAACTGTTTTTTACAAATAGTTGTGCATGTATCAATGTTCATTTAACTTGTTTTAAATATGTAAGTGATTTATACTTAATCAGAAAACTGTGTTTTTAGGATTTGAAATAAAAGATACATCTAAAATGACAGCATATTTTAGTAATGCTGGTAGTATTTGTGTTTGTTGAGTTTTACCCAAGTGGTCTTCGACCTCAAGGTTCTTCAGCCATGTTTATGTTAGTTAGGTTAGATTAGGTTAGGTTGGGTGTGTGTTGATTTAAGGGTAGGTAGGCTAAAGTTAGGTGTGTGTTGAGTTAAGGGTTATCAGTGTGTGTTGAGTTAAGGGTAGGTAGGCTAAGGTTATGTGTGAGTTAAGTTTTAGATTTACGTTTTCTACAGTTACTTCATACACCGATCTCTAATTTTATTTAATTTCTTATTACTTCAATTAAAAACCTCGTGGTAAAAGTCTATTTGTATTAGTTGTTAAAATATCTCTGTAATATCTCTATAAACAGTTGATAATAAAAAAGAAGGAGTCGTCGCTGGCGCCTGGTAGATGTAAAACGTCATAGGAAAATGTGAATTTTGGTGCTCCATGTTGTCACTAATATAGTTCGTGTTTTCTGAGCAAACGTCATGCTGTTGAGGCTCTTATCTTAAGATAAGAAAAAAATGTTCGATTGATTACATCATTTATTTGTCTACCTAACACGTTGACATAGTGTTTTACTGTAATTATCATAATATTTTATTTTAATAAATAATTTTTAATAAACAAATTGATTACTAAATACAATTCTTTATTTTTACATACATACATGTGTTTTATGTGGTTCGATATTGAATAAAAAAAACCAATAAAGGTAATACTAACCATAAAAAAGAATTGTATAGGATAGCGGCTGACGCTATGAAAATATATCCGTTTCTTATTTAGATTCGCAAAATCCATTTGAAATTATTCACGTTGCCCTATTTTTTATTCTCTGAATAGAAGATTACACCTGACTTATTTATTACGACGCAAACCACACCGTCTGCCACAACATTAAGCGACATACAACTACTATATTTAAAATATTTTTATTTAAAAATCTTTTCAATTTTATTAAAATATGGATACAGCATTCATTAAATGCAGATAAATTTAAAAGCACTCTGGCGAAATGTATTCGCCTGCAGTAGATATTAAGTTGTAATCTGTGTGTCAGCTTGGCGTTGAATATATAAATATTAAAAAGCAAATATATTGCTATTTTAGTTTTCTTTTATATGAGTGCATTTTTACGTATTTCAATAAAGCTATAGTTGACACGGCAAAACAAGAAGTTTCCGTTACAGTCTTACAAATTCTGCACATCTCAGAACTTATTAAACACACAATTAAAAGAACAAAGCCGAACAAACCAGTAAAGAAAACATAACTATATATTTTACCACCTTAATAGTGAGATTTTAATTTGTACATTTTGATACTACTTTCTATGATTAATTTATAACACTAAATATTAGAAAAAACGTACATAGTTTTTTTTCAAACTAACGATTGCACAAACAGCTTTTTAGTAAATTGGTTTTTTTAATGTACAAGACAAATATTAAAAGTGCGAAAAACTCCAAAGCTGTTTTTTATCATTAAAGATATTAAAGAACTTTTAAGAAACTGTTGATAAATACACTTTGATAGGGTTTTGCGCAAACATTATTTTTGTTTTAGCGGTCTCACTTAAGAAATATAGTATAAACTTATATGACATGTTATATATTTATTTTAAATTGTGGTCGCTGCTCTAGAAATTTATATTATAAAATACACTTTTAACCTTTTTAATGATAAAAACAAATTCAATAACCCACAAACAATTACTAAAAAGAAACTTGAAAACTACATTCAAAATAATAAATAACAAATTTATAAGAATTATTTTAATTTTTTTGCAATAATAACTGACATTGCTATAAATAATAGAATAATATAAATATAAAATTATAGTCCCCATTAGGAATGTGAATAAAAACTAAACTAAAATAAATATATTTTTGGTAATACAAATAAAATAAATTGTTTCAAAATATATTTTACAACGTTAATTTTGATATATAATATCTTAGTTAGGAAAATGATAAAAATATAATAACAAAAAATAAAAATAAAAAATAATTTTTGTAAACTCATTTAATGCCAAGGTGTCAAAAACAATAAGAATTAATATAGCTCATATGATTTATTAACAAGAAGGTTAAAAATAATATATATTAACTATTAAATTGGTAGGTGTTTTTTATATCTATCTACATTTGTTGGTACGTACACGCACCAATAGGATTGTCTCTAAAACATATTTCTTATTTTTTGCGATAAGTTTGAAAGCAATTTGCATGTAATGAACATTGCATATTTCAGACATGTAAATTGTGTGCTTTTTACTTACTTTGCATCTTTTCCAGCATTTGTTTTAATGTTATAACCAATGACAGTTACAAAATTTTGGCCACCACCTATTCTTGCTGAAAACTATAACTATAGTTTGCACTGCCATTATCAAGGAGATCCACCAAACCCATATTCCGGTTATTTTGTCAAATAACTTCTGGCTGATTTATATAATTTTTGTTTTTGTTTTGATCATACAAAAAGTAAGAAATGTTTTGCTTACTGGCTGAACATGAACATAAAAGTGTTGGTTGCTACATTGTCGTTCAAACTAATAAATGTTGTTTTGGATATATTATCATACGTTAAATTCTGATGTCGAATTTTGTTGTTGTTAGTTGTTTCCGCATATGGCAACAAATAAAACTTATTTGATCGACAAAGGTACCACAGTCTAAAGCAAAATTTATCAGGTTTGCTTTTATAAATACTTTACAGCTATATCTGTAAACGTAAACAACCATATTTTGTTTATTGATCGATAAATTGAATGCAAAAATCCAAAATGAACACTTTTTATCAAAATATAAATACTTTCTCAACGAGATCTGATCAAATAAAAAATTATTTCAGCACTTTTAGGTCCAAATTCTCAAGTCTTGCAAAAATACATTTTACTTTACTTACCAGTCAAGTTTGAACATGAATAACTTTTATTTATAATTTTGTAATTCATTTTTGAATATAATCTATTATAACTATACATATAAACTTTGCAATTATAGCCAATAAATGCATAAATAAATTATTTCAAAATATTTTTTTTGAGAAACAGTATTATAAATTTTAACTATTTGTAAAAAATCGTAAATATTTAAATAATAATTTTTTTGTTTATGAAAAAATATATATTTTCTAACAATAATCTGTTTTAGGACAAATAATTGTTTGATTTAATATAAATATTAATAACTTGGTATACAAAAATGATGGAAAACAATGGTGCATTAACGCATTACTGGGTCTAAATAGGCCCAAAATGTGTGATTTTTATGGCTCATGTTAATTTTTGTCGAGACAACAAATATAGTCGAACGCGCAATTATACACGGAATTTGCCACAAAATACAAACAACATTTTTTCTACAAGGACAAAAGAAATTATGTAAATAAAATTATAAAAATTAAATCAAAATATCACGTAGGTATCAAATAAATTTGTCATATAATACAACTCACATTGTCACAGTCTATGCTATTATTTTATTAAATGCATAAATGCAAACTGATTTCCATTACCCTGCGGATGATATCCTGTGATTTTTTGCAATCTTGCTGCCTTTTATTTGTGCCTTAATGTCCCCGATAGAAAATAAATCACATGAGCTCTAATCGGTTTGTTTTTGAACGCAATAAATTTAAAGGAGATGACAATAAAAATTGTGTGACAGTTGTTGTCATTTAATCTTCTTAAAATAGTAAAACAAAGAATCCTCAAACCACAATCGCCTATTGCACACCAAAATATATCTATCATTAAAACTATAAAGTGATTGCTGATAGAGTTACAGTCAGTTTGCATCAGATTACTATTGCAAATTATGTCGGTTTGTTGGCTACTTAAATATTTCAGAATTACCAGTGAATATAAATAAATTATTATCATTCAGTTGATCAAGATGTAAACTTATATGTTTTTTATTTTTTAATGCAGGTTTTTTTTGAAAACCTATTTCTTATAAATTCTATTATCTGTTTACTTTTCTCTGGGTATCTTTGAATAATTTAGACGCAGCAGACATTTTCAAAATCATTTTTATAAATCGATTTGAATAATATTATTTTTGACTATAGTTTCATAATGTGATATTCAAAAAATATTATAAATTTTGGTAAGGTTGTCCTTTGTTCTAATTGGCGGTTTTTGGCGCAGAACGAGAAAGTGACACATTCTTTCTCTACCGACTATTTGTTTTAAGAACGATGTGCCAAATGAAAGTTAATGTATTTAAAAAAGAATTTGATATGCATTCTGAAATTTCTACTCAAATCAAACTTATGTTTTAAACTTAATTCTATGTAACCATATTATAATAATATATAGGATTCGGGAAGAACGGACCAAACTCAAGGAGTATATTATACACGTATGTAAAAAACTCATATGCTGTTATCCAATTTTTATTTGTTATCAGCACAAAAAAAAATAATAATTGTTTATATAGTATATCATTTGATGAATTTATTGCATAGACCCTTAGTATTTTATGTATTTTATACAGGGTAGATCTAACAATCTGTCACATCAATAATGATTTTACTTTTGATATTTTTCGTAAGCCAACTTATACGGACGCGACAATTCCATATGACTCTATTCATGTATGAGTCACAAATTTGCTGCTTGTCACTCAATGATACATAGAGCCTTCAGCCTTCCATTGACAGAAAATGCTTTACAAAAAGAGCTGAACAAAATTATATTAATAGGTTAGAGCAACGGTTCTAGCAACGGTTTTCCTCCAAATTTAATTAAAAGAATTATCAATAAAATACAGTACAGCCTCACTATGCAATCAATTTATCCAAAAATAATATCTTCAGTTCCCAAAAATATATCTCCATTTCATATTTTGGCAATATTTCGGAAAAATTAGGATGTATTCTCAGTAAATTGAATTATCAAGTAGCTTATAAAAGTACCAACCTGCTTTTCAACGCAAAAGACATCACAGACAAATTTGATGAAATCCGGAGTCTGTGAGTTAAATTGTTCCACCTGTGATGCTCGATATATAAGACAAACAAACAAAAATTTTGATATAAGATTTAAAAAACACTACCAGTCTTTTAGACTGTCGCATTCCGACAGTTTATTTGCTAATCATTTTTTCGAAAATAATCATTTCCGGTCATTAACTAAAAATTTTACATTATTGTAGTAAACGTAGAAAATTATATTTGTTAGAATTACTTGAAATAATTAAATCTTAGAATATTCCTTCGATAAATTTGCTTGTATGATCAGACCGACTTATAGCAATCACCCTAGTTCAAAATTATTTAAAATTTTATCTTTTGCAGAGTGTTGTAGTATAATAACCCACATTAAGTAAATGCTACACTAATCCCCCAGTATGATGATGACCAGGTAATTGGACGAAGCTAGTCCGGTTTAATTTTTTATGCTAAGATATATAAAATGTTGTTTTATTAATTAAACAGGGTGATTTAAAGTAAATGGACATATTATAATATTAAAAAAATTATTGCACAAACCCTTCAAATTTATGTATTTTATACAGAATCGTACAAAATAAACGGACATATGATATTAGTGAAAATTCTTTCACAAATTCCTTATATTTTACGTATTTTATAAGGGGTCATTCAAAATAAACAAACAAATAATAATATTTGAATATTTTTGCATAATTCCTTTCTATTGTATGTATTGTTTACACGGTAGTTTAGAATAAATAAACATATTTTATGATAATTGAGAATTTTCTTGCAAAACACTTCCTATCTATCGTATTCTATACAGAATCGATCTTATGAAACCAACAATTTTGTAATATTTGAATTATTTCTCAAGGAAATCCTTTTTATTTTATGTATTTTATAGAGAGTCGTACAAAGTATAGAGATATTTTATGACATTTTCTTATAATTTTCATTATTTTATAGGGAGTTGTTCAAAATAAACAACATATTGTCTAAAGTTCTACTTGCATAAATCCTTCCTTCCTATTTCATGAATATTATAAAAAAAGTCGTTACAAATAATCTGATATATTATGATATTTGTAAAATTTCTTAGACAAATTCTTGTTGTAAGCAGTTTCTAGCACAAATATTTCCGACCTTATGCTCTATACAACATTTATGTTATTTAAAATAAACCGATATATTTATAATATTTTCGAATTTGTTTACAGAAATCTTTTTTAGTCGAATAATATTTTTTTTTGCACAAATCTTCCTATTTTACGTATTTTCTACAGGGAAGGTTAAAATAAACATAATATGATTGATGGAGAATTTTCACACAAATCCAACCAAAATTATATAATTTATCTAGGGTCGTTACTATAGTTAAAAATTATTTCTTGATCAAATTGTTTAAATATTATTTGTTTTATTCAAATTATGTTTGTTTAATTTTGATATTTGAATAATTTACAATAATGCACAAATTATTTTAATTTTATGTATTTTATTACATAAGATGAATTCATAATATGTTTGTTTAAAACATATTATGAAATTTGTAAATTTCTGGCACTAATCACCTGAAATTTTATGTATTTTATACAGGCTCGTTCAAAACAACTCAAAATATATTTTTCACAAAAACGCTTTCAATATATATTTTTAGTGTCGTTCGTTTGAAATAAACATATATTTGAGAAAGTTTGATTATTACTGCATGTAGTAATGGCGTGGTAAGTATTTAATAATTACAATATTTTAATTTCAATTTCGACTCCATTTAATAATTTAATTACAAATTAATTATTTATTTGCATTATTTGGATTTATTATAATATTAGAAAAAATTATCGCACAGACCCTCTTTATTTTAAGAAGTTAAATAACTTTGTCATTTTGTCAGTTCACATGAGCCGTCCCATAGATTGAAAAAAAAAACAATCAACTAAGTATGTAATAGGTCCATCATTATTTTTGAGATAAATATGATACTACTTATTAACTATTTTATTTTCTACCTCTTTTATTTATAACACTGCAATTCTGTACTTGTATGTAGAATTAAATAGACCCATGTTAATACATTCATAATTTGTAGTATCACAATCGATATTTATCTGGATAGATAGATTTTGTATCATTAGTTTGAAATTTCATTATTTTGGAAACACATTACATATTACGGATATTATATAAATGTTATATTTGTTAATTAAATTTTACCCGTTTTAATTGAAATTTTAAAATATATCAATATTACTTGTTAATAATGCGACATGACATTTTGTGCAGTTAATAATAAACATTTACCAATCAACTAAGTTATAATGAGTGTCAAATCCACGACCTAAACACATGTCCAAACTCGAAGCCATTAATTATATCCAGGGCTGGCGCATTTGAATGATTCTGCTATAATTCTTAATGATATAATTCAAAACTTTTTTAGGTAAGTACATCTAATGAATTATGTTGAATTATGATTTTATTAAAAATATTAGTAAAGTAAAAAGCAGTACAACACAATTTTATGTAAATTATGAATCTAAAAAATATAATATAAGTTTTACAAACGCAAACGCTAATATAATTAATCGCAACTTAAAGATTAAGTTGTGTAATAATGAATAATTTATTGTTGGTGGAAACGATTTTATTTGCTGCGTAGAAGCAATTATGAGGCATTCTCATGATAAAATAATATGAATTGATTTTCTTTCCGGATTTCTATTTGATTCTTCTTTTACATGATTGAAAATGAATACATTCTATTAATTGATTCATTAAAATTAACTCATACAAATTGTCCTTCTGTTTAATGGACCAATACTAAAAAATTAATAAGACAAATTTAAATTTCCGAGGTTCGTAGAGTAACGCTCTTCACTCGTATGTAATATGTCATTTATAACTAGAGTTTGGATATGCGTCAAAAACTGCAAAAACATTTTGATTTTCCATACAACACAAATTAAAAAATAACAACACTAAATATAATAATAAACACAACAAAACTAAATATAATAATAAACAAATTCAAAAGTAAAATTTAAATAATAATATTAATTTGACAATAATAATAAATGATTCTTTTTAGAAAAATTAATTTTAATATTTATTTCCAAATTTTTCAATTTTTCAAACCTTCTTCTGTCGGTCAACAAGTTCTTATATTTCAAAAAGTTTCTTTCAACATCTACAGATGTTATTGGTGCTTATTTAAACTTTGGTATTTATTTCTGGTCTTTCTATTTATAATATTAGCAATTTTATCCAATATCAAATCCATCATTATTCAAAAAAAACATGGCAATACTTAAAATAAGCATAAAAATTAATAAATATCTTTAAAATATGCATTAATTATGCATAAAAACTATAATATAACCTAACATAAAAATAAACAAAATAAGTCAAAATAGGAATACCAAAATTTTTCTTTCTAAGGATAACCATGGAGTTTCTTTTTAATTTAACCAACCAACAATTTTGCAACCCTTTGGAGTATGGCGATCCAAGGTTTGTGCAGTACTAATTTAGACTAATGTAACATTATGTAATTGGTGTAGAGTTATTAAAAACATACAAACTCACTATAAAAATATTTGAAACATCCATGAAACATTGAAACTACTGCGTTAGTTCTGGTAAGAAACAAGGAGAATATCTTTATTTATTAAAATTGTAAATGTTAGTCTCAAAAAATTGAATCTAAAATAAATATTTCAGACAAATGCTCTAAAAATTCTGTTACTTCAAATTTTTTTCAAAAATTTTTGAATGCATAGATAACTTTACAAGGTATTATAAATATGGCATTATTGAAACTACTGGACTTTAATAAAACAATATTTACACCAACTAAAGATAAATTTCTTTCCTTACAAAATGTAACTGGATGCAAAGCTTGTTTAATGTAGTAATTAACTGAACATAAAGTATAGTTTAAGAAACACATTTAGTAAAGATATGCAATAATGATTTTGGAGCTGGCACAAACAAAAGCAAACACCTGCTATTTTTAAGCACGTAAAAAAATTAAGATGATGGGATAATGGGCGGATGAAGTAAAATTATATAATATATTCTATTCTATCAAACCGATATTCATGATTTATTTTAAAAAAAGAGTCACAAAATAAAAAAATAGCATCCAAACTGATTTTTTTATTAGTTTGCAGGCACTAGCTAGAAACAGGTATGTTTAGTAATCAAACAATGTTTGGCATATAATGGAAGCTTATTAAATATAATAATGCGTATCCAGATTAAAAGACAAAGGTTGCAAAATATATATAAAACTATTTACTATATACGGTGTTTCTACAGAAGTATCTAGTCTGGATATCTCAGAAAATCAAGACAAAACTAAAAATCTTGGAACTCAATAATTTCTATTTTGAGGGCGACGTTTTTTAACATACAGTTGACACGTGTGTAATTTTCTTCCTCTCCTCTAACAAGTAACTCAATAATTTTAAATGGGATGACACTTTGTGACACTCCATTTGAAAGGCCTTTATGCCTGTTATTCAACGGAGTCAATTTTTATTGTTTTAATGTTTAATATGCTGTCAAAAATAATTATTTCTCAAAATAATACAAAAACCATCATGCACTGTATATTGATGTATATATGTTTATGTGAATAAAATAAATATGAATATAAATAGGCAAAATATTTAAAAACCCTGAAACATGTCAGTTTTCATTTTAACCGAGTTTATCGAAAATCAATTCATCGTAAATTAATTCTTTGAAAATCAATTCATCAAATTATCAATTCATCGATAGCAAATTTATCGAAAATCAATTTATTGAATGATAAATTCATCAGATCGTCAATTCACCGAATCGTCAATTCATCGAAAAACAAATATTTTGTAGTGTTTGAGAAGCAAACAAAAAAAAAACAGTGACCAATAAAGAGTAGTGAGAAATAAGTGCATATAAATGTATGATTAATTTTTTTTTGATTATTTAATTAATTTCAAAAATGCACAAAATTTTAAAAAAGTTATAAAAAGATCTTTATATAATAGATAATTATAAATAGTAAATTGAAAAAATGGATCAATAAACGCACAAGTGCAAAAATATAAATTTTTTTGAACCCTCGCGTCTTTAAAGACGAATGAAGTGAAATATATTTTTAGATATTTAATCAATTTAATAACATTTTTGTCAATAAAAGCAAATAATTTATTACCTTAAGAGTAATAAATTAATCATAAATACCTACTTTGAGTATGCTTAACTAGTTTTGAACATTTGTAAATAATACTACCTAAGTTTTACAATATGAAATTTAAAAAAAATCATATAATTAAGTTTTTTTAATTATTTTCTTAGTTGAAGTTCTTTAGTACAATAATTAGCAATCATCTGATTTTTACAAAAATACTAGTAAAGTATGTTATTTTTGATGAGTAAAAAATTAAATTCTATCTAAAAAAATATTTATGTTTGAAGAAAAGAACAAATTGTTTAAAAAGACTTAAACATCAAAATATGGGTAAAAGTTAGAGATAAAAACGTTTGTAAGATAATATCAGTCATATCTTTTACTTGGCCTATTTTCTGAATGTGAAATTTGAATATTATTTTATAATTTAAAATTATAATAAGTGAAGTCTTTCAACTTTTATTGATCACTGCTTTTTTGACTTTCCGGTCGACTCGGCAATCCCACAAATACTACAAAATATTTTCTAGATAAATTTACGATTCGACATTATAAAAAATATTTTTTCCCAACAAGTTTTAAATCTAATATAAAAATTTAAATTACACGACTATAAATAATTGTATTATTTAAATTTTTACATTATTACATAGAGTAATAGGATTGAAGTATTACAGATTTATTATTAAATAATTAGATTGCTACTATACTATGTGGTAACAAATGATTTAAAAACGATCGTATAAGAATCGAACCTACATTTGAACATTATTTTCAAAAGAATATGTTTGAATTTCATTCAACGTATTATTATATATTATTATAGAATTCAACGTATATAGTAAAAGTTTTAGGTATTTAGAATAATCTTTTGTTAGTTATTTAAATAATAGCATTATTTGCGGTAAGGAATTTTATTTATTTGTAGCTGTGTATACTTATTTCACTCCAGACATCACCCCTGCTAGTAGTGCAATACTCGCCCCATATTCCAGGCAAATGAGGATCACCGTGCGAAAATATTGAATGTAATCTTTCTGAATTTTATGCTATATTGCCAGCCAGAAATTGCCATAATATGTTGCCCGTTTAGGCGCCCCTTAAAACATATATAAAAAATTGCTTTAAAATTGCATTAGAATATCATTTATCAAAAACAATATTGCTAAATAATCATAAAAAATATATATTTCTTAATAGAAAAACATATACAAAAATGCATTTATATATATTAAATAATGTTTTAACAACTAAAATAACTGCAAAAATAACACATTAAACACACAATGACCCCATTAAAATTTGTTTTAGAAATTGGTTAGATTAAAATGTAAAATTTGTTTTATTTTATAAATTACATACATTGTTTTTATAGTCATATTTATTCTGCTAATTATTTTACTGATAATCTATAATATATTATTTTTTTATTTATTTTAGTAGACGATAAAAACGAACGTAGCGTGTCAAGTCATAATTCATTATTATGTTAATTTCTCATTGGTTAACATAATTGAGTACAATGTTATTCTAATGGCATCACATAAATAATAAACCATTTTTATTGTTTGCGTCAAATGACTTTGAAATTAATTTTATTTCATTATTTAAGTATTAAAATATCACCAGATTACCAGATTAACACATTATACCATTTTATGGAAATATTATCAATCAATAACTTAATAACTACAAAATATAATATTTCAGTCAATAGCAAGCTTAATCTTCAAAGATAAAAAACAACTTTGAATTCATTTAGAATGATGAATGGCAAACCATTAAACACAATACAAATAAATGCACTTTCCTATTAATGTGAAGTAACCTATCAATCATGCGTTTTATGTCGTCTGAAGAGGTAAGGTTACAAATAGATTTTCATTTTATACTTGAGACAAACATTTTGGTAAAATTTAACCTGATTATTTTTAATTTTAGAATGAGTTTAAAACTTAATTTATTCATTATTTTTTTAGTAAAATTTGTACATTAAAAAAAAATTTATTATTAAATATAATTATAGATATAGACGTGATCAATTTATGCAACAAATTTAAATATAAATTTAAGGATTTACTCGTGTGATCGGACGCTTATGTCGGATTTAGGTGCGTTCGGTTATTCTGCTCCAACCACATTTTTTACACCAAACACTTCAGCAGTTTGCAAATTGACAATATTTGTTTCAGAATTTAAGCATTTAGCCACAGAAGTTCAATATTACAAAGGCCAGATTTTAAAGCCACGGCCAATGGTAAATTTCCATAATTAGGTATATGACAAGTCTAGTATTTAACTCGCTAATGCTTAATCTAAATTTAATAATAATGCTAAATCGGTTTTATAAATTCGTTTTAACCCAAGACACTATGTCTGTGTTATGCTCCCCTTCAGTTAAATTAAAGTACTGTAATAGTTATAAATACATTGTAAATTTTGTTGAAATAACTGGCATTTAAATATTTCTTAGTTTTCACACAATATTTTGTAAACTTTAGCATCTGCTAAGAATAAATTTAAATAGATAATTTTGTGTTTTACACCAACGGTAAATTATTGTTATAAATAAAGAAACAATTGAATATTATATAAAAATATTAATGTTAATGGTAAATGTGGAAATTTATTTATAAATCTATATTATACATAGATATATAGAAAACTTGTTAATTAAACGATAATAAGTTTCGGTGACGTATTGGCTTTAAGATGGAATGGTTGCACTGGTAGATAAGTGTCTTTATGCATTTGTTAGTCAACAAGTTTCATCTGAATTTCTTACATTAGGAAGCAAACAATTTGTCAAAATAGGTAACAAAACATACGATATGCTGCAAAGTTTGCAGCCAGAGTTGATGCTCATATTCATGCAAATCGTTGAAAGTTTTGGCTATTAAGTAATAAAATCTGTTTTTACGTGAATTTGCCGACGCTATACCTCGTGTACTGATAAAACGAACAATAAATTATTTAATGTGTTCCAATTTGGAACAAAAGTTTTGATGAGGGTATTACTGCGACTAATTAATATGTAAAACCTGCAATATTTTACTGTAATATTTATACAACAAAAAATTCTTCAGTGGAAAAATATCTTTGGCAATAAATTTCGAGATATAACAGAAAGTTTAATTAATATCTGGGAAGGAAAATGTGTGTTGCTGGTTAACATATATGCTGTGCTGCTCGTTTTATTTTGTAATAGAGGGATTATCTCATAAGGGAAATTAATCCAGTTGTACATCTAGTAGTTTACAGTGTTTGCCAACTCCTATCTGAGATATTTCGATATAATGTACTGATTATACTTATAATTATAAAGTTTCTGAATGTGCTTTAAATTGTTAATCTGGGATATGACATCTTCAAGTGTAGCTTTTATATTTCAAATCAACAAATGTATGTATTTGGTAGTACATTTATTTTACAATAAGTAAACAACTCTAAAATATAATTTTTTTAAAATTTGACCATTTGAACGTCCAGCAGTAAGCCCGGTCTCTCTGTGCCGATTTCTGAGCATCCACACGGTTCACTGTGCAATTTCAAATTGTTGCTACATGTATCGCCAAGATCGCCATGCATCTAATATAATTACAGGTCTTATAATCTACATTCGCGTAAGTTGACTTTTTATTTGTGATGCATTTTAAAATGTGTTTAACTATATTGTAGCTTATAAAGTTACCATAGCATGCGCATATGTAATAATAATAATAACAATAGTTTTTTTGTTAATTCTTTTAAATAAATTATTTGACACAAGCATACTTGATAATATTTTATATAATACTAATGTTCCATATATCATATTTTGATATTCACATCAATTTTACAAAACTTTAAAAAGTGATTACTTTTGCTAAGTTGTGTTATGTATTTGCAATAATTGCTTTTATAGAACAGGAAACATTTGATGTATTTCTGTCACATAAATATATTCTATAAAATAAAATTCAACGAATTGTATTATAAATAACAATTTCATTGTTAAAGTCTTAAAATTGAATAAAATCAATAAATTTTTCATGTTAATCACAAAGTCGTTGTATGTGAACAAAATTCATTAAATTTTTTTTATAATTAAATTTCATTTGAAAACAGTCTATGTTTACCATATAATGAAAGTTGTAGGATGAAAACTCTTGTAAATTTCTTAATTTTTTAGTAGAAAATTCTAGCTATTGTCTGGAGTTCCAATAATTAAAGTTGTGGTTAGGTTAGGTTTTTAAATTCAATGCAATGTTTAGAATCAATAGTTTGTAAAATAATCAAAACTTTATAAATAAATTATTAATTTGTTACAAAAAATTAAAAAAAAAATTATTTTGGAAAAAATAGATCATACAACCATTTTTTAAATGCAAACCGCAAAAGTGTACGTTGTGCATACCAAATATGCCTTTTTTTCACAAAACTTTTATCTTCGGTGGTTCTTTCAGAATATTTCAGAATTAGCTCTTTTTTGTTTGCTTACTGTGCCATAAGTTTTTAGAAAAAAGTATCTTACAAACCTTCTAAGTTTGATAGTGAGTGGAGATTATTTAACATAATAGTGTTTTTATTAGTAACCTAGCAATAGAATTTCTGACATTTAAGGCGGCTACACAATAGCCCGGTAATAAGAACGCAATAGTAACGACAACGAGACGCAAACGGGATTGGGACGGAAACAAATTGTGTCAGCTGTACAATTGCCTGTTATCGTACAAGGACGAATCGGAAATCTAACCTATAATTGTCTTCATAGAACCTTTTGTCAGTGCGTTATATCATACATAACGCAGATTTATTATATATTAAATAGTAATTATTGAAATTTTATTATACATTTAATACGGATAATTCAAATAGATTTGATAATGATGATGATAATATATTCATATGTACATAATGAGGCCATAACCTGGAAAATATTTAACAGAGTAAAAATTAATATCAAATTATCGACTTTCAGTTTTTATTGTCAATTTTGATTTTGAAAAAATACGTAACTATTGCATTTAACACTCCTTGAGTATTACTCAAGGAGTGTTAAATGCAATAGTTATATTATCTATTAAGATGACACTGTAAACAAGGTGTGCCGTTTTTAAACTTAATTTACCTTTGTAGATTACGGCGATATGACACAACAAAAAAGTGTTAAGTATAAAAGTTGTTTATATTTCTCCATAGAATCCAAAATTGCAATAGACATTTCTATTTAAAATTCCAAAGTTGCTCCCAGTTCACTCCCTTGGAGTGAAGGAGAAAATCGAGTTTAGGATCATTAGATTGTTTTTTTTTTAATATTCAAAAAGCGTAATTTTTGTTTTACCATTTAATGTGTATATCTTGAGATATTTTAGCCAGGCGGGACTTCCTGGACACCTTGTATATGTTTACTTCCAAGAAATATAAAAAACCACTTTTTACCTTTTCTCAGAAAAAACTTCTCATAATCTCAATGCAGATTTCTTATAGTTTCTTCATGGGGAACATATCATATATTAGCTACAATTTAGGAAAAAAATAATTAAAATTTATAACTTTTCATTTGTCATAATAGCAACTCAACCGATGCTATGCGTTACCACCATAAGGTCTATCGGTTTAATTAAAATTGGTAAATACTAAATGGTGCATTAAAAATTTTCATAATTTATTAGCATTATTATTATAATTGTAAAATTGTAAAAATAACATTCAAACAAATATTTTATAATTTAATTTAATCAATTTTAGATTTTCACAAATTAATCAAATATTTAATTTAATTTGTAAGTATTAAATTATTAAATAATAATAATCATAAATTTCTGATATATATATATATATATATCAGTAATTTTAATAATAAACAAGAAATTTGTAATTATTGCTACAATTAATACAATCCGATTTATTTAGAAATTATAAAATTATAGCTCAATAAAAAAGTTCATTTTGGTATATCAATTGAATTTTAGAGCACTTTCGTGGACACTTATGAGATTTTGTTAAGGTAGAAACTTCCAGATAGTGTTAATTTACTTTTTCAAAGTTCTTAACGTAGCTACGTCGACATAAACTAAATTAGCGCGTCTAGTGGTCCCCACTTTGGAAACATCGTGAGACCACAAACTGTCGTTTCCGATTCCGGTCTGACCCAACCACCTCTAACTTTGAATTAACTCACCAGATAAAGCGCGACTTTATCTTATTGGATTCACTATTACGAAGTCGTGCGGAAGGCATTTATTACGTGGATATCCAATCAAAGTATTAATAAATTATCCAAATTAATCAATCAAGTTAATAATAATTATTAATTATACATGATTGTATATAATGAATAATTTTATAATTTGCAAAAATACTCTTATATGCGTTAAGTTTATTTAATAAAAACGTAACAATATTCCATCACGGTATACAAAGCAATTTATAATAAGTGCAAATAACTCCACCACCTTATTATATATACTGGGTGTTTTGAAAAATCGCCTTAAACTATAACATAATTTTTGTTAAAAATTGCTTTAATATTTAATAGTTACTAATTCAAAAATATTTTTATATATCTGCTCCGGTTTAACCGGAAGTAACGTCAACATGGTTATGTGTCAAGTTACAAAAAAATTATATTTAAAATGCAAATATTATATAATCTCTTTTATAAAAGTTTATTAGATTCATATTGCAAAAGTCAATATTTACTGAGATATTTGAGAAGATCCAATTATTATTTTTTTGCCAATATGTAGCAGGAATTGACTTTAGGCATTTTAGCTTAATAATCTTTTTGGAAGAAAATTACATAAGCATTTAAAAAATAATAAAATATACAAAGTATTTCAGTCACTGGAAACAGAATTATCAAAATATTTTTTAGAATAAATAGTTATTGCATTATAAAATAACATTAATATTGAAAATATTGATTTTTCATTTAAAATACAAATGTTATAATACGTTTTAAGTATCTGTAGAAAAGTATATCTTTGTAAATAAAAAAAAGTAATTTGAACATAATCCAAAAAATTACTATTAACCTTATAAACAAATAAACACAAATTAGAATATTTGGTAGAAAAAATATTGCTAGCGTCCACGTTTCCGGCAGTTTAGAATTAAATATCAGTGAAACTTTCATCTATTACATGGTATTACCGACATTCCTTCTACCTATGCTTATACGGAAATCGTATAAATCTTTCTTTTAAATTTTAAAATTTTTTATTTAAATTTTAAAAATCTTTCTATTATATTTGTGTATTTTTCACATGAACGCATTCATTTGCGTTCTACTTTCTTATCTTTGTACATATCTGTTTTGTTCCGTCATTTCACAGCTTGTCACTCTATTTTCCCTCAATCTCTCTACTTCCATACTAGCATACCCATTTGTATTATAATATTTTTCTCTGTTTAGACCGAATTTTTCATTTTTAACTTTTATTTTCTCCTTCCATTTTTGTAAGATTTTGCGATCTCTCTCTTTCTCTCTCTTTCTCTCTCAGTTTATCTTATCAAATTTTATCGCTCGTTTTTTTGCTTTAGATTTTTGCCTGAAGTGACTCTAGCTTTTCTTCTTCCTTCCAACCGCAAACTTCCAATCCATACAACATCATGCTTCTTACTAAACTATCAAACATCAAACTTTTTTTAATTTTCAAATTTAATTTTACTTATTACCCAAACTTGTCCCACTACTTTATTTGCTTTTCTCGCTAGTTCATTTATATGTTCTTTCTCACTAATATGCCCATTCATAATATAAATTATATTTTTGAACGTTTTTACTTTATCAATTTGCCCTTCATGTTTCTATTTTTCCCCTTTTCTAAACATTACTATATACTATTTTTGTTTTGTTCACATTGATTTCCAAATTATTATTTTTGAAATATTTTTTGAAGCATTCAATTATCTCTTTTATTTCTTTTGTTTTCCTTGTAAGCAGGACCATATCATCAGCATATGCTTGTAAACACACTTGTTCTGTTCCCAGTACTATCTTTCCTGTTTCTAAAAATCTTAATTTATCATCCATATATGAAATATGTCTTGTAAACAGAATAGAACTCAATAGACAACCTTGTCTCACTCTTCTCGTTGTAAAATAGCTATCACTCTTTGTTCCATTTACCCAAACTCTATTTGATGTCTCCATATATATATACTTCTTCTATTCTTCTTACCATATTCTCAATAATTCCGTTTGCTCTTAAAATGCATCCATAACTTTTCCTTATCAATACTATTGAAGGCCACTTTTGCATCTAGAAACAACGCATACATTTTTTCTCTCTTTTTAAGAAATTCTTTCTATTAAAAATGCGCTTTAAATTCTTCCGTGGTTATAGCATTCTTCTGTTTTCTTCATTTTTGTTTTTTTTGTGTTTTATATAAATTTCTAAGCCTCCGTCTCCGTACGTATATTCTTTATCCTAATTTCTTTATTGTTATTATACAACTGCTTTGCCTCCTTGCAAATGCAGTACAAGAGTGTGTCTTTTGTACTGCACATTGGTACTGTTTTTTGTTGCATTGTTTCTTCTCCATTATCTTAGTTTTCTTCAAAATTGTTTGTGATTGTAGATCAATTAAATTTATAATAATGAAATTTTGTTAATAGTTTCTGACTTGAGTGCTAAAACTTTACAAAATGTTATTTCTAGTTCAAGCGGAAATACTTGTAGTTACATTTGTATAATACATAATTTGTTTGGGCTAGATCAGTTAAATCTGTCTTGCAAGCTGGATAACTTGTAGTAAAACTAGCAAGCGTTGATGAAAATATAATACTCGCAAAAACGCAGTAGTAACAGTAATTACTGTCACCGCAAAAAATCGCCTATTGAATTTAATACACAATAAAAATTATCGTATTTTCATCTATTTACTTTTTCTACTATTTAAGCTTTTTTGTTGTAAACACTGGCTTTGCTGTTCCAATATTTTCTATTTAATCAATTTTCTTTTGATTTTAACAAATTAAACATTATAATAATTTTTAATTACATCTTCAAATTTATTTAAATTTTTGTTTCTTTATTTCCCACAATTACAATAGAATTCCTATTTATATTTTCATAGAGAGTATTGAATCTTATTGCTAATTTTGTTTTTGTGTTGCATTTTTCATTTTTATGATTAAATCAAGTCTTCAAATAATAATTACTTCGATATTCTTATCAGTTCATTCAATTATATACTACCTAATTGTTTTAAATCATAAGGATTTTAATTTTTAATTAATTAATAGTTCTATTAGTTTGCCTGTAAATATATTTTCATATTTTTCCTCAGACCTGGAACATAAATTATGATGAGATTGATCATATATCACCCTTATAAATCGATATCACTATATTTACATTGATAGTATGTAGTAATATTTATTATTTGGGCATCTAAATCCGAGGTTGAACGATTCAACCGACCCGTCGTTATTTTATAATTTATATCTATAAACACTTTTTACACACAAATTGAATGTTTGTACTGATAATATGTTATAAATAACTATACGTAAATTTGAAATTTAGTGCTAGCAATCTGAAGATTGTGGAATTGATCCTCATATAAGGTTAATTCTTGACACATTTATAATAAATGGAAATGCAATTATTTACATATTATTGTATTCTATTTTAAATCTACAGGGTCTCCAGTTTCAACCTCGAACATAGAGATTTACATTCATTTTTAGTTAATTAAGTAAGTTAACTTACAGATTAGATAATAGTATTGTTGAAAAATAATTTGGCTCTGCATTAAATGGTACTAAATAATATTTTTTTAGAAGCAATTTTCATTTAAAAGTTATTTTTTGTTTGGTAAAAATAACATGCCATATAAAATAACAAAGTGCTATGAATGAAATGCAAATATAAAAAAATATATAAAACTATACCTATAAATAATTTCTATAAAATAAAAAAAAACATAAACCATGTCTATTAAATTTAAATTCATCCATATTGTTGCACTTACTGTGTAATTTTAATTTAATTTAATTTAAAACTAAATGTATTACTTATAAAATAAATTTATTCTAACAAAGTGCGCGTTTTTACATTTACCGTTTATAACGACCAAGGTCTCAAAATGCCGAAACTTATTTTGGCCGCTGTAAAGCATGAACGTTGATGTAGGTAGATCTCAAATATGCAATATATTAAAAAAATACAAATATTATCCCTATAAACCACAGTATCATCAAGATGATCAAAAATATAGTGTGATAATGAAAATCATTGTATTCTGTCATCAATCTGTTTTACAGACGAGTGTGTGGTACATAAATAATAAACCAAACATGAAATAATATACTCAAGATAACCCCAGATTTACTATTTCCATTGGCTTTAATAATAATATTATACGTCCATTTGATTTTGTTGCAAATATAAATTCAGAGAGTTACTTGGATTTATTAATAACATAGATAAGCTCAGCATTAGAAGTAGTTAAAAAAATCTGGAGATCTGGTTTTAGCTTAAATGACAAACATTTTTTAAATAATTCAATTCCAAATTGTTGGATTGGTACAGCTGGAGATATAAATTGGTCAGTAATTAAGATTACATCTTAAAAAATCTTATTTAGTATTATTCACTGCAGAATAATATTATTTTGCTCGACTAGCAGGAATTTACTAAAACGTAAAACACCATGTGAATCCCCTATGTTTGACGTAAAAACTGGATACGCGGTATGCTATATGCAAAGGTTACTTTTATTTATTTAAAACATATTACCTCATTTTATTTAGATTTATCTGCATAAACATAAACACATAAAAACGTGCAAAGGGAATATAATGTTGCAGCATAAACATTGAATAAAAGTATCATATTAAAAATTATGTTACCCCTATTTAAAAATTGATCGTAGAAAATATGATAATGATTATAATAAACAAATATTTAAATTGAAATTTATTTTCAAGAAAATATTATTTCCTGTTATGTATCTAAAATAACTAAGAAAATGCATTGATTTAATTTATTTATGAATACATGCACAAAATATAAAAATGTTCCTTCAAAATATAAACTTAATAATGTTGTGAATATGTCAGGCTATATTATACTTCATGGCTATTTGGGACGTTATACGATATTTTATCGCACTGAACAATTTCTCTACGCTGAAAATTTCGTAGAACATCTAATAAATAGTTAAATATATCAAAATTGTATTATAAAACTAAAACAAGAAACATATTAGAATAAATATTTATTCATAAAATGGACAATAATATTTTATTATGATTAAAAAGAATTTTAAAAAACTATAACTTCTTTATGGAAAAATAATATGATTTTGTACTCTTCAGTTGCTTTATATCTTCATTCTCTTATAGATACAATACACGGTTTGCCACTACAAACACAATATCCCATAAAATGCATTAAAAGTACCGAATGTAATGTAATGTAATATAAACTACTATACGGATTTTTATATCGATTTTAAGTGGAGTTAAGAATACTGAATCTATCTCTATTTTCTAAAACTTTAAAATGCCAAATTATAATAATGTAGTCTTTATAAATTACGTCAGTATATAAAAATTATATAAAATGTATAAAATATCGTTTTTTTCAATTTCCATACAACTATTAAAAGATATGTGCTAATGTTTCATAATTAGATTTATATTTATACAAACAAAATTTAAAAGATCAAATTTATAGCTTCCCTTTTTTTTTTAGAAATATAGACTTGGTGTCAAGTTTAAAAAGTATAAAATTGCCATCGCCGCTCACAAAAGCTCATCATTGCAACATGACAAATGGCTCCACAATCCATACAATAGCTCCTAACTTTATAGTCGATATTTTATAGCACTGGTATTGTTACTCAAATCTATCGAACGATAAACATTTAAAAATTGCTCTAGCATCTTTCAACGATAGCTCCTGCTTACAAGAACGAAGGTTTGAAAATGATTCCTACTTCAATAGTTGAAAATACGATAAATCAAAGTAATTTCTCATATAACTAGAACAGGTCAGCAAACTTACTATAAATATACTATTACGCTTTAATGGTATAAAACGTTCTTTGAAACTTTTCATTTTTATTTTAAAACAAAAGGAATCGTTTAAAACTTATCTTTCAAATGTGTGTGAAACAGGTGCATAGGATATTCTGTTTTGCTAAGATAAGTGCAACATGTAATATCGATAAATATGATGAATTTTATGCTAAATATCTCCTAAGATGCATTAGCAATTTTGCAAAAAAATTGATTTTATTAATGTCGTGTTGTTGTTAAATATTTGAAATTATTTAGAAATTGTTGTTATGTTAACTTTTTCAAGTAACATTAATGAGTTGAAATATCAGTAGTTTTGAAATGTGGGTTTCTAATTTAACTTTGGCAGATATTCTTATCATCTCTCTTTCATTTAAGGGACACCCACCATAAAGCTCTCATCGGTATTTACAAAATTATAATTACATGACTATCAAAGCAGTTTCTATACGCCTAATTTTTTTACTTAACCAGGTCATGTTTCCACGATCTACCACGTAAGAGATGTACATCCTATCGTTTTATCGAGTTTGCGTCTATTAAGAAATTTATTAAACTCTTATATCATTAAATGTTCAGTAGTTAAATATTCAAGAATAATAGCATGCAAGAGAAATATACTTATAATAAACTTAGTATTTCCAGAAAAAAACTCACCATATTTTGATAATTTCACAATGGAAATAATAAAACTTAAAAACAAATTACTTTTCAATAAATACGATAAACAAATAGAGATTCTAAATGCAAATATGACATCTCAAACGAGAACGAATGTGTATCCAATTAAAAAACTAGAGGTCGTAATGTGTAATAAAACTTTTCCCACAAATAATATGTTTCCGCCAGCAGATAATAATAATAGAGAATAGTATAAAAATAAAGATGGATCTGGTCGGTCTGCTCGCCATACTTGGCTTGGCCCGATTTTATATAATTTTAGTATATATTTTTATATTTCGCGGGTTTGACTGACTTCACACTAATCACGTGGGTATTGTTATTCACATTTAACCATCTCAAAATGTAATACATACTTATCTTTTTTGTACTTATGAATATTGTAATAAAACAAATACCAAAATATAGAGACACACACATAATAGTTTTGTTATAAATTTCATAATTTTCTTGTAAATTAACAAAATTCTTCTTGTCGGCATTTCTAATGTGTTTTTATAGATCGATCTAGAACTAATTTAATTCAATTTCTTGAGTTAAATTAATATGAAATTAACTAACTACTTTCAATTGTTATTTTGTTCAAATCGGTGCCGTTTATGGGAATTTTTGAAAGAAAAAGGACCACCACTTATTGCCAAGTTAACCACTCGAAACGAATTTTTCGAAGGCACAACTAGAGCTTACTTCCAACATATTCCCTAAATTTCAAAACAAAATCTTAAAAACGGTTTGAGCTATGCAAGACACCCACAAGCACACGCACACGCACACGCACACGCACACGCACACGAACACGCACACGCACACGCACACGCACACACACACGCACACGCGCAAGATTGAGATTTGACTAATCTCGTCTCGTCTCGTCTTGACAGAAGCTCCATCGGTGCCTAAATCATAATTTTCCA
>JARJEC010128251.1:0-10968 GCA_030264575.1 Tachinus sp. AB-2021
ATTTGTACAATATGTGTGTTTTAATGTGTTTAATTTTAACCAAACAAATGTTAAACATGGAGCTGTTTGTATTTGTTTATTTTTGACATATCAATCATTTGTTAAATCTATTTATTTGATAAAATGAAAAATTATTATTATTATTATATTAGAGCGCGAGAAAATGTTTAAAACTCGACGCTAATCGGAGAGCTTTTAAATTTCTGAGTGCTATAATCTATTTTATTCCTGTGTTACAGCACATATAGCATTATATTTTGAACAAATTACCTACTTATAACAATTAGTGGTCGGTGTTCAATTATTCGTTTTGTTCATCCTGTAATGTATAACTGATAATTGCAATTTTTTTTTGGCAATTTATTACTTAGTAATTTATTTGAGAATTCAATTATGTTAATGTTAAATTCTTGACATTTAATTTTTAGTATAATTACATTACAATAAAATTTAAAATTTTGCTTCTATTGTGAATGTACACACAAGTATGTACACTCACAATGTTTGTTGTCAAAGAGTGTACTCTTAACCTAACTTAACCTAACCTAACCTAACTTCTTATGTAAGAATTGGAAATACTAATGCACGTCTATTCCCATGGCAGTGTTGGACTCGCACCCACCAAAACCTTCTCTTTTATCCACATGAGCCCTACAGCAATTACACTCCCGGTACTACTTACCTAGGGTTTAGTCTATTATTTTTTTGCGTTCAAGAGAAGTTTGTGGATTCCTGTTGTTATACAATGCCAGTTTGAGTCACTGTACCTTAGGCCGATTGTGTTTGCTAGCGTGATTTCGGTTACGACCACGCTCTCCATTTGTTCCCATTCTTGGTGTCATGGTTGCACCTTAGCACCGTATGCTTTGTGGTGTACCTTTGGCCGAAGTATGTCCACTTGTCATCTTTCTATAGTTTATATCTAAAGAGGTAGCTTGAAAAGAACACGTGTTTTTTTATATTAATTAGTATTCAAGACGCTGTATTCAGTATGAGGCGCTTTGTCCAGCTGCTCGTGTCGCTGTTTGTAATCCATTCTTTTGCCATTTTGCGATGGTTGTCTCTTTCGCCTTTTTTTTAATAACTGGTGGTATTGATGTGCTTCTTTCTTGTGTTAGCATGCAAAAGGTCCATGCCTTATTTTAATTACCAGTAGCGTGCTGGTGGAGTTTGTTCTACATGCTCTAGTTACTCTTATGGGAATTTTCCTTTAAGATCGGAGCTTCGTATAGTACTATAAAACTGAGCACGCTATATACTACTCTTCTTTTGTGTTGTCTAGGACCACATTACTTAACTTAACCCAACCTCTTTGAAATTTCGCGATCGTCGTCTCTTTTGCCTTTCTTTTAAGTAACTGGTGGTATTGCTATGCTTCTTTCTTGTGCCAGCATGCAAAGGGACCATGCCTTATTTTAATTACCAGTAGCGTGCTAGTGGAGGTCGTTCTATAGACTCTAGTTACTCTTATGGCCACTTTTCTTTGAGACCGGAGCTTTGTATAGTACTATAAAATTGACGCTATATAGTACTCTTTTTTGTCTTGTCTAGGACATTACTTAACTTAACCCAACCTAAGCTAACCTAATATAATTATTCCACATTTCTTTTCTATATCAATTTTGACTGTAACAAATTTCACACTCCTCTATGCGTGCAATGTGCTTAAAAAGAGGTATAAAATTTCGTCTTCACATATTAATATATAGATTTAATTTCAATTTAAATGAAATTATATAATGCTGACATGAATAAGACTCGTGATTTATGATTTATTACTTATATAATATATCAGATGTTTGATTTTCTATGGAACTGTTTATTTATCTTTTAAATTATATCTTATGACGTTATCGCGGAGTGTGGTATGTTGCTCATAGGTGGCGCACAATGACAGGGTGTTTTAGAATATTATACAGGCTGTGTCGAATTTTTTAATTTTCTAAACTTTGGTCGAATTTTGAGCACGGATCCACTAGTATATATTGATAACATGCTAGAAGTGTCCATATGTGTCACTGTGTGGCGTGTCCACAGAGACAGGGTATTTCAATTTTTGCAATGCTGGGTTTATATACTTGGGTCTACTAGTCCATATGTGTCTCTGTGTGGCGTGTGTCTTATGACTCATATAATGTCATTGCAAAGTGTGGCATGTTGCTCATAAATGGCATAGTGACAGGGTGTTTTCAAATATTTATACAGGCAGTACCAAATTTTGCATACAAGGCCTTTAAAAATACTAGTTGTACAAGTTAAATAGAACTGTCACCATAACTCAATTAAGCAATAAAAAATTAAATTGAAGAGTTTCAAGTTAAATGTCAGTAAATCTCATTAAATTGATAGATCTACAAAATGTTTATAACTGAAATGAAATGGTTGATTGATATATAAGAACATAGTTGCTTGTTGATTTTCTTGTTGTTGAGCAACTTTGTGACCCTAGGGCTTAGAGCTGGTGAGCAACCTGCGGCTTGTTGTGCAATTTTGTGCCTTCTATAGCACTTCTGGAATGGTTTTGGTTTGTATTTTTTTTTGTTAGATGATAAATTAAATATTTTACATTCACTTGGTTTTTTATTTATATATTATATTATCTATTTTGATATTTTATGTCATTATCAATTCATTTCATGTCATTAGCAAATAAATAAATTCTTTGTTTAAAATTCCCGCCATCCTGAATAAAATTCCCGCCAAATTTTGATTAAGTTATGTTTTTAGGTTATATCAATTGGCCAATATATCAAAATAAAAAGTGATGGTAATAAAATGTGTTAATGAATATTAATTTAGAAGTATATATTTATTATACCAATATTATTTTTTATTAATTAACTAACAAATTGATAAATATTAAATTTTAGTAACCTAATTTTTTATTATAAAATTACGATTTTTGCTCTAATTTGATACTGGCAATAGTGGCAATGTTTAATAACTCTTCATTATCTATGCTGTCCTACATTCCCCATTTTCTGCTTTCTCGTTTCTCCGACCTTTTCTTCATCCCACTGCACCTTTCCTCTTTTCTTAGAACTTTCATCTTGTATTTTTAATTTTTAATTTTTGATTTTACACCCATAATTTCTAATAACTACTTAAATTTATCAATGTCCACATTACTTACCAAATTCCGATAGACTGAATCTCACTTTTGAAACAACGTATATTTCTAAAACTTTCAGGAACAAAGAAATACAAACAATTCAATTAAATTTGTACATATTTTTTATTACTTTCATTTTTATCATGTTTCTTTTGTATAATGGAAAAAACACAGTTATTTCACAATACATCGGTGCTCTTTATTTCCTTCTCTGATCAACTAACAAAACCGAAAATAAAAAGATTCCGAACATAAAATCCTCTACATAATATTACTTTTAATACTCTTTCGGCATCATCTATCTTACAATAAATGTGAAAACTTTTATTAAATATTAATATAATAATAATATTCTCTACAATAATTAGACAGTTACACTTAAATGTATTTACAACATTTACTCACTAGTTTTATTTACATTTTTTATTCCGAATTTTTAATATATATTTTGTTTAAAGAAGTCGATGTATTTCCGTCACAATAATATCTACAATAATTAAAATTTTATTTAACCCAAACAAAAAAAAAAAGAAACGATTGCACATTTGGGATATTGCATTTTGGAAATGAAGGGTGCGATGCAATAAATAAATAAATATATTTTGGATTGAAAATTTTATAGTTTGAATCAAATACCTATAATATCACCGCAAAATACTAATTAAATTTAGTTTTGTTCGTTAAATGCAGTGTTGTTAATTTTATTATTGAAAAATTAGCAACATGTTTATGGCGTTTTTATACACATATTACATTTGATTTTTGCGTTAAAGTGAATCGATAATTAATTTTGTTTGTGCCCATTTGTATCATATTTAGTTGATTTCATTGCATTTTTAGTTTTTAATTTATTATTAGATAACTAATTAAAATTGATTAACTGATTTCAAACTTATCTTTTTCATAATATTTATTAGAACTTTAGTTAATCTGTTGTGGGTTTTATATATTGATTATCGAACCACTTTACTACAAGGAACACTATAAACATTTTATTGGTTTGATTTATTCATTAATTTGTTAGAACTTTATGATATTTCTATAACTAGATATTTTTTTGTAATGGATCATTTAACACCTGCCAATTTCTGTCCTCTTTTGAGGTTTATCATGTTTTTTATAAACTTTGCCAAATTCATGTTTATACTTAGTAGAAAATTAAAAAAAAAATGTAATTTTGTTTGTATTCATAATAACATCATCCGACCCGCTAGTGGCTAGAGCTTTGCAGAAAGTTTACTGTGTGTTATTTTTTGTTCGCTTAATTTATCTATAAAGATATAATAATTTGACTTTAATTTTTAATAAGCGTTTTGTGCGACCCGCAGTACTTTTAAAAATTTGGGTTTGCCTGCTAAGAAACAACGTTGTTTACGTGTGTTTTAATGTATTGTATTATGTAAAATTAAAACCAAACTTTAGTATTAATAAGTGAATAAAAAGTTAAAAACTTATTTAGAAAAATAATTAACAATGTTTGAAGAATGTTTTATTCAAGAAACATTGTTAATGTTTCTATGCTTCACTAGATGCTTTGATTTTGAATAAATATTATCTTAGATGTAGTATTTGTATTTGTTGGATTTTAGCAAAGTGATCGTTGACTATGAGAAGCCGTATATATAAATTTTCCATATTACATATCTTGATGTAAGATTTAGAGACCAGGACAAAAATGAAATAAAATCGGGTGATTAGTACGTCTTCCTTCAACAAAATCACAAGTTCAGGTATGCAAATGGAATAATTAAATTTATATGGTAAGCTTGCGTCAGGCTGTATGTATGATTTAAATTCTCTACATGTTGTGAGATATCAAAAAATGTTGCATAAATGCCTAGAAAATATAAAATAACGTTGCAAAAATATAAAGAAATGCGACCAAATATTTAATAAGTTTGACAAAATGTCATAAAATGTTAAACGTCGTAAAACATTTTTAAATGTTATTTAAGTATGTTGATCAAATATTGTAAAATATTGTAAAATATTAAAAATATGGTAAAATATTGTAAAATATTGTAAAATATCGTAAAATATTGTAAAATATTGTAAAATATTGTAAAATATTATAAAATATTGTCAAATATTGTCAAATATTGTCAAATATTGTCAAATATTGTCAAATATTGTAAAATATTGTAAAATATTGTGAAATATTGTACAATATTGTAATATATTGTAATATATTGTAAAATATTGTAAAATATTGTGAAATGTTGAGAAAATACCGAAATATGAAATATTCAGATATGTTAGTTATGATAATATTGTGCAAGCTGCTAAATGTTGATCAATGCTAATAAAACTTGATAAAACATTACCAAAGATATTGATAATATTGTAAAAATATAGAAATGTTGACAAAATATTACTTAACTTTGAAAAAAATTATTATATATATATATATATATATATATATATATATATTAAAAGTTATTGAAAACTTTTGAGAGATAGAGAGATGAGAAACATGTCAAATATTTGCAAAAAATATAGAATTTAACAATGTCAAGAAAACAAAATATTATGTTATGTTGAAAGCTTCAAAACAACGGGTGTGCATCAAAAAAAGGTTGGACAAGGTCTGGACAAAAAAAGGTTGAGGAAGGTACCATAAAACCGACCAACTAACCGAATAAAAGGCATCGCAATCTGGCAGATCGGCGGCAATGCGCTGCGCTGCGCGGCTCTTGGTATTTTATTATATATTGTTCTATGACGTCGACGGCTGCCGACCCGTCATAGAACAATGTAAAAAAGTGCCGCGCCTGATCTCCCAGATGTGCGATGCCCTTTAGAAACAAATGGAACATGGGGATCCAACATGAGATCAGAAACGAAATAATCCAAAACAAACTTACAGCCGTGGAAAAGCTGTCAAGGGATGAATCATACAAGATTATTTCTAATAACGCCAACACATAATACTCAAAAAGAAGTATTGCTTCTGAGTCAAATCAAAATGCGACGGCTTACAAGACTGATTATTGGACACTGTGGTCCTAATAAGCACATGCATAGGGTATTCAAGAAGATACCTATATTATATTACGTAGAGACTCCACAGCATTTGCTGTGCGAATGCAAAGCACACCAGTTCACTTTGGAAAGCATATGCTAACCCAAAAAGAGTCGAATACAATCCCTTGGGTAAAACTCCTGGACTTCTTAGATGAGATAGATTTGCGAAAGGTATAAAATGACAGAGGTGCAGCATGTAGTGCAGTGACGTTTGATAAACCACCTCAGGCAGGAGAACATTGAAAACGACAAGATATATTTTGATATATTACAAAATGTTGATATATTTGAGAAATGCTCGCCAAATGTTGGTCAAAATTTGCGGTACATTTGAAAATAAGACAATATTAAAACTTGGTTGGTCTGTTGTATATGTTTTGCGAATGGTTTAGAAAAACTTGGGAGTCTGACAAACTTATCTATGACTATTTAGCACAATAGTACAGAATGACAGGTGTAATATTAGCCGTGAATTGTAAAAAATAACTATGAACAATTATGTAATTAAACAAAAGAAATAATAAACGGTGCTTTTTTAGAATTAAGCTGGCTTTATGCAACAGTTTTAGTTGTAAACATAGAAATCAAAACAAACACAGAAGTGTGCGCGTGGCATGTAACCGCTCATGCAGCTGCGGTTTTGGTTTTAAAATAATTTTAAACCAAAACCGCAAGTACATGAGTGGTTACATGCTATGTCCACGTTTCTGTGCTTATTTTAATTAATATGTTGAATAAATCGAGCTTTATAGAACTTAAATAAAATAAAACACATAAAAATTGTGCGAATAGCAATGTTGCTGGTTTTACTTTAAAGATATTCTAGCGCAACAAGGTTTAATGTTGTAACTAAAGTAGTTAAGTGACACGATCTTAGAGGTCAATTAATAGCAATTTTTTGCAAAGTTTTGTGCACACAAAATGTTTATTTTAATAAATTAATTGTGGCGTCAGCTGTGGTGGGTATTATTGATTCATAGGCAATAATAATCTTTACAGGTTAATTTGTCAAAAAAAATCTTGCTAACGTCTTATTATTGATACTACGACTCTTCCACATTAAAGAAATTCAATTTCTCTAATGTAAAAGTCACTAACCATCCATTAAATGTATGGCCACAGTTTCAAATACTGTAAAGGGACACCTGTCCAATTAACTCATTTGGGTCTTCCTCAATACCACGCGATACAGCATCAACAGATTTTTTGGTTTGCAGTTTCTACAACTATCTGTGTATCAACTATAGTATGCAATCCATAGGTATTCAAATTATTTGCTTAAATAAATTATGTCGACCGTAAAATGGACGCAAGATACATTTGGAACTGAAGCACAATTTTTTAATTAAGTTAACACAATTTGCATGCGTTGTTCTGGCATAAGTTTATTTATGGTAAAATGGCAAACCAAACTAAGCACAAATTAGCAATCAACTGTCAAATTGGCTGTAGCTGGCAAAGTAGTTACCAATTTGTATAATCAAACCTCTAAAAAACACCCTTTATATCAGCGGTTCTTAAACTGTGATGCGCCCCTCCTCGGGAGGCGCGAAGGAATGGAATAGAACGAAAAAAACTTAGTTGACGACGAAAAAAAGCTATCTTGTGGGGGAGAAGAAAGAAAATGTTAGTTGACGAGAAAAAAGGGTCACCAATAAATAAATAAATGAGGGGGTGAAAAAAGAGAAATTTTGTGGGAGGCAGCAAAAACATTCTTCGTGAAAGAAAGGCGCAAACTACAAGTGATTGAGAATCGCTGCTTTATATACAAAATTTGATCAAATAACAATTTTTGACATTGGTCACTGGTCTCAATATGAACTTAAATATTGTTTTTATATTATTTTGTAGTAGAAGCTACCTATAAATTTGTTGGAAATATTATTATTATAAACAGATGTGAACTTTTGGCATTCAGGTTTTAATATGAACTTACAATAAAAGTTAAAGGCGTTTAATGTACCATTGCGCGAGCTGAATACGTTTTATCTTATTGTGAAAATGTGTGAGTGTCCTTGTATTGATTAATGGGGTTTAGTGGCAAATTACCACCTAATAGTTTGTTTAAACGTTGTTTATTGCATTATCAAAAATAAACAACTATTAAAAAATCAATTATGTTTTAATACGCCACTAAACCCATTAATAAATAAGCTTTATTTGCGTGAATGGTTCAACCTATCATTACCAACGCAATGATTCAGTTTGGTAGGTATACAGTGTTGGTAGGAACAACATGTGTAACCTAAATATGTTTATAGTGTTCCGGAGAATAAATCTAAACTATCTACATTTCTACAAAAAAAAATCAAACACATCTTTCGTTAATATGTACAGAAATGGCTGATTTAAATAAAAACTAAACTCTAATTTTTGTATTACTACCATGCCCTCGCTTGTAATGGTAAATAAGTCCCACACTGTTGCTGGTAATTGCCGGCCTGTTGTCGATACGCCATCGCCAAGCCGGCACCGTTTGACATGCACTGCGATTGCTGCTGACTTGGACACACTGACGACTGCTGACTTCGGCTGACTTCTGTGGACGATACACTCGTTGATGTTTGATTACTGTTTCCACCGGAACATGGCTTACCGTCTTTGACTAATACAGGCACAGCGACACGACGCGGTGAACTTGATGACTGAAACAAAGAGAAAGAAAATTAAAAATCAGTGCAAAAATTTGATCCGCAACTAAACGCATTTACAATCACTACCAACCCAACCCGCACATTCTTAATATGTTAAGTTTTCAATAAAATCAGTCTCATGCATTATAAGTCTAAAATTTGGTATATATATATAGAACCCTCATCTGTTATTTGAAGATGACAAAGATTATACCTTTGAAAAATTGCAAATGGGTTGGCTAGCTATATCGTGTGCCAATGGTGTTAACTTCTTAGGATTAACTTCCCCGATTTACCAGTGGCTAATTTTAAATTACAAAATAATTAGGTTGCAATTTTTTGATTGTTTGCTAAAAAGTTAAAGTTACTAAGACCCGAACCGCAAAAATCCACCAATATTGTGCTTCACAAAATAAGGGTATTTTTTTCTATCTTGGCTAGTATTGTTTGGATTCATTTTCTTTTCTTTTTAAATGTACAGAACATTTTTTTGAATAACTTTGTATGAAACATTTTTTATAACTTTCTATGAAAAAGTGCTACAAGCTAAAAACAATGGTTTTTTGAATATTTTCTATCTGCTTTTCTATAATAGTTATGAAAAATATCTTCAAACAAAAATTGTAAAGCTTACATATTCCTACAAGTTTAATATGAATTTTTTAAATTTTATTTGCTTTTTATCATTGGTTTGTAATTGCACTATATTGTCAGTAGTAATACCTAATACCACAAGAGACTGAGAATAATGTGAGAATAATTCAAGTTTTTTTAAAAGAAGAACTTGAGAAAAAAACGCAGAATTATTTTCGATTAGTTTCAGTTGCGTGTGGTATTTGATTAGACTATTTTTTAATGTACTATTAGTTTTATATTCTTAAAAATAAGTCGAGTACAAATGAATGTACAAAATCATAAGGGTGGTTTTGCCCTTACTATGTGGTACTACATTATTAGATATAAACAAAACAAAAATTACTATGTTTTTAACCACAAAAATTTTATTTATCAAAAAATAAATATATAAGCGACTCGAGATTCAACTTATGAAGGTCATTATCGACTGGCTAACAGTTACAGAAATATATATATATATATAGTTTAGTGAGTGATTATGAACAGGTAGTTACAAGGTAAAACAATTAAAAATGGGGGGGGGGGGGATTAAGTGATCACAGGTATATAGCAAACAAGTTAAAGTATATCAGTTTTAAGGATTAAAAATGAAATAAAATGAAATAACAATAAAAATTAAATTTTAAACACAGTAAATAAAGTAAAAAATTTAAAAATATAATATACTACATAAAACTGGAGAGTGTGAAACTAAATTAATTTAATTCTGATTGTTCATTTAATAAATTAACAAAGGGGCTACAGTTATTTTTATGAATGTCGGCGGATTCTAAATAATTAAGTTTAAGACCTTTTGAACAACAATGTAACATTTTTAGATTATTGATATCCGGAAACGTATGATTACAATTTAGAAAATAGTTGGCAAATGAACTGGTTTTGATTTAGTCCGGAGGTTCTATAGTGTTCCTTATAACGTTTTTCTAAGCTTCTTCCGGTTTGGCCCACATATACACTATTGCATTCGGAACATGATAATTATTAAACACCTGATTTTTTTAAGGGATTGATTTTATCTTTAGTATTAAATAAAAATTTTCATAATTTGCAACTTGGTCTAAACGCGATTTGGCGATTTAGTTTTCAAAGAATGCGCGCTATTTCGTCTGTGGTTTACCAAAATAAGTTAATGTTAAAAATAAATTTTTATTTAAATTTTCCGTCCTTGGGTAAATATGATTCATAGTCTGTTGATACTGTTTCTTGTTTATTAAATTTTGAATATTTTTTGCGATTAACATTATTGTGTTAAGTTCTGTCGTGAGATTATATTTTGATAAAGGAATTGAGAAAGCTCTGTGGAACATGGAATGATATGCTGCTAGTTTATGTGACATTGGGCGATTGGAGTTAAAGGTAATGGTTGAGTTAACATTCGTCGGTTTTCTAAAAATAGTGAACTCAACTTTATTGTCCTTGTGGATTAATGTTAAGTCCAGGAAATTAATTTGACTATTTTCTTCTAACTCTAGCGTGAAGTTGATTTTGGGATGTATGTTCTTAATAAAATTTAGAATTTGGTCCAGTTGACGTGAAGTACCAGTAAAACATTTATGTCGTCCA
>JARJEC010128305.1:0-10037 GCA_030264575.1 Tachinus sp. AB-2021
TTTAGAAGTGTTTTCGATGTATTCACTTTATTTATTTCTATAAAATTTAGCCCGAACATATTTTCATAATATTTTGAAATCATTGATTTTTGTTAATAATTGCCATTCGCAAAAGAAATTAAGTATGATTTAAATTTAACCTTAATAATTTTATTTCTTGTCTTGGATTATTGGCAGGCGCAAGTTAAATACATGTCACAGGTGCTTCATACCCTCGTTACGGCACTGCTTACTTGTTATGAATTGGTATTTGAAATTTTCTTTAAATTATGTTAATAATAATAGTAAAAATAATAATAATTTTAAAAAAATAATAGTAATAGTAATAATAATAATAATAATAATAATAATAATAAATTTATCCAGAATTACCTTATAATTGGATGTTTATCCACACTATAATCTACTAATGGTATAAAGTAACTTTATTCCATTGTTATCATGGCAACGCATAGCAACCAGTAACTGTGATAACGCTAGCATATTTTATTTTACAAATAGAAATATTTTTTAATGTGGTAATTGTGGATAAAACGTTGTATCGCATGCGTGTTTTAAATGCATTCTATCCACTTAAAAAATTAAACGCTCGAACTTTTTGCTTTTGCGTTTAAATATTCATACGTGGATAAAATTCTATCTAGAATACTTAATACACAATAAATAACTATAATTTATCTTTACATACAATAGTTATTTATGTAACAAAGGCATAAAAATACAATATAGCGTGAGAAAACGTCATGTCTTTAAATTTTGCGCTATAATCTATTATATGCCCACAATACATACATCTTTTTATTTTTTTTAAATTTATTATTTATAATTAATTTTTTAATTTGAATAACACTACATGATGACACCATGATTGTTTGATTTAGAACACCCCGTATAAACATTTTTAAACATCCTGTATAAAAGGATTGAAACACCTTGTATAATAATTTTAAAATACCCCATATAAATACATTAAAATACAAAGAATAACTATTTTGAAACATCCCATAAAAACGTTTTAAAACACCTTGTATAACGAATTTGAAAGACCCCGAATAAACATTTTGAAACATCCTGTATACGCATTTTTAAGCACTGATTTGTTAAGAGCCATGTAAAATTATTTTGAAACACTCCGTAAGAAAGTTTGAAACATTAATTCGAAATACCCTTTATAAATGTTTTAAAACAACCTGATTAAAAAGTTTAAAGTACCCTGTATGGAAAATTTGACACACCCTTTATAACCACATTAAAATTTCCTGTATAAACACTTTAAAACACCCTACATAACCATTTTGAAACACTCTGTATAAACACCCTGTGTAAATATTTTCAAAACACCCTTGATAAACACTTTAAAACACCCTTTATAAATATATTAAAAACACCTTGTAGAACAATTAGAAATACCCTTATAAAAGTTTACTAAAAAAATACAGTGTTTCTATCTAATCTTCTTGTTGCGGCGCAACTTTATAACCCTCGGGCAATAAGAGCCCAATTGCGCCCACATTTTTGTGTAAATACTTGTATTTTATTTATATATATATATATATATATATATTATAATCATGCTTTATCATAAAATACTTTTATTAGAAGAGACTTTAAAGAAAGGATTTTGTTCAGAAGTAACGTGAATTTTAAATTTAATTAATTATTAAAATTTGAATACTACCAGTCACCTTATTAAATATAATTTAGTTAAATAATTATTATTACTGCAATAGAGCATGTCAACCCATAGTTACCAAATAATAAATACTGTGACCAACAAGATGTCAAGAATAAAATCTATTGACATTAATTATTCCCGACTTTTATAATAGTTTATTAAATTTAATTTATCGAGGTGGCGAGTATTTAGATTTTATTAATTAATTAAATTCTAAATTTACTAAATTAGTACAAATAAATTTTTTTTTGCCACTTTTGTGGCTTTTCGTTAAAAATATATGATTATTAAAATATTTTAATTATAAAGTTATACTTACGATTAAAATTTCAAAATTAAATTTTATTATTAGGAAACACGATCTGATAATTGTAAATCTGCAATTTTGAGCTTCAGTGGTTTATGTTATACCTTCGAAAACTTAAATCTCTAAGTCTACGGATAACGCAAAAAAACGCGATTAAATATTAGGTTTTTAATAAGCAGTCTACTTCAGCAATTACTCTTACTGAATTCTCAGTAGGGAGTATATTCAATGTCTTATGCTAAAATGACCCCACTAATATGTTAAACTACTACTATTAAAACAAAATATATTTAGACATTCATAATTTTAAGAAAGAGTAATTAAAAATTCAAATTTTTGTAGATGTCAAGTACAATTTACAATATATATAAAAGATATTTTTTATAGTTTCAGTTTTGCATTCTAAAACTTTAAGTTTCATTTTATTCAATGTTTAATCTACTAGTATTAACAATTTAGATAGTTTGATGTCCTGATTGCCATATCTTACAGACGTACTGGCTTTACACATCTGTTATAATAGTTTATCAGTGATCACTGACAAAATAGAAAAAAATTTCAAAGATTCAAGAATTGACATTTATCATTCGTAATTGTTAAAGTTCTTCTAACCTTAAAATGCTTTTAAAAAATTTAATTTGTATTTTGTATAATATTTCATGTTTATAGTCATTTCTTATAACTTTGTCGGAATATTAAATTTAAAACAGCTTGAAAAAAAATTAAAAAACATATATTTTTTTCAACATTCCTTTCAATTTATTTGCTTCATTCTTAAGATATTTTCGATTTGTTTAAATATTAAATTAACAAAACTATTTTGCATTTATATAATCATATTTTAAAAATAATCATATTATCGCAGACTAGAGGCAATTTTGTTCAATACTTTAGGCAACTCTTGCAGGTGAATGGTAAACCTCCAAAATGAATATTAGTAATATGAATTGTCAATTTACTGATTATGTGAGTAATAAAATTGTAGCATAAAGCAGCTAAGAGAGTACTACTCACACCTATTTGTTATTACCGAGAAGAATAAATCATCAAAATATCTAAAAATGAAATATACTTAATAATTTTATTTGTAACGAAAATATGATTATGTAAAATAAACATAATTTATAGTATATTGATTGATATTAAATGCAAAATAATATGAGAAATAAACGATCTGTTATAATCAATTTATAGATTTATTATGAATCTAACTGAAGTACAATTCAAAAACTAATATTATGTTCCGGTTTGGATCCGTTATTACTTGAATATACGATATTAAGCATTTCCTATGGGAGACGTTGCAAATTATCTAGTTAAAACCGAGTTACATTTAAAATGGCACTAATACCGTAGAATTAATTATTCACATGCTAATGGTGCTCGTATATAGCTATTTAAAAGTTATGGATGATAGAAATTTATTAATCTATTGTGAAGCTAATTTATTTAAAAACTTAAAGAATTAAAGTTTAATTTAATATTAAAAGGCAAGTATTTAATTTCCTTTAAATTTTAAGAGAGGAAAGAAATTATGATTTACACAAAAAAACTTTTCATTAAAACTCCATTTCAATTCAATAGGACGACTTTTTAGCATTTCAACATTCTGCCTCAATTCTGGCGTAAAAATACAATACCGATTTAATTATTTATAAGAGAAAGCATTGAATATTCAACAGACATTAAAATAAAATCTGAAAATATGATAAAATTTTAAATAGTTACTTCTCGCAATTGTGAAATAGCATGTAAATAAATATACCGATATTATTCAAATCAATTCCAGCAAAGTCATAGTAAATAACTTTATAACAAATAAGTCACATTATATAAACAAGTATACATAAACCAGCATGCTTAGATTTACTTAAGAAATCGCAACTTTAAACAAAACCAATTCTAAATCTTTTTAAAGCTATTAAATATATTCTATTATTCAGTTAAAATTCCAAATTCGTTTTTCTAAGACGAGATTTTAGGCTCGATAAGATTAAAGGTGTTATCTGTAAAGATTTTGAGATTCCGAAGCGGGGCTATCTCCACTAGTTTCCATGTTAATGGCTAATTGGGTTTCGTCTCGACGTCCAAAAGGCGACACAAAACCACCAAATTTATCTTTCACTCAAGTCATTATTACCACTAGAAAGCGGACTAAGAAAGCCCTTAATGAATACTTAAATACAACTGCATTTTAGTTGAAACTAGTAAATTCGTTTAAATCAGTTTTAATTTAATTGAAATTTTTGGCTAAAAATTATTAAAATAACTAGAAATGCATTTATAAATTAGTAAAGTAAAAAATCGTTAGCAAACTAACCATGACCTCCAGTCACTATCGAACATGTTTGTCTTTATATCTAATTTCCCGAAAAACATTCAATTGTATATATAAGTCATCTTTTTGCATGCAATGACAATTAATTAATTATCGCTAGCGTACTTGTACATTAATTAAATTCGCATGTGCATTAATCAGCAATGATAATTAACTAGATGTGCTAATAATGATTACCTACTGTCAAAATATTTTATTGACGTATATTCAACCATTGTTTAAATTAAATATTTGTACGGGGTATCAATTCCTCAAATGTCTTCCGCATTTACATACTTTTATGCCGCCTTTCGTCTGTGGCAGTAAAAACTGAAGTACTGCAAAATATCATTTGGACGTAGGCCAACCGTCTTATCAGGCTAATAGCACATCAGCTTACAGCGCAGTAAATACGCAAAAATAAAACGACCTTTATTTCAATTACTAATTTTTGTCTTAATTGTGCAAATTTATGTACTTAATTATGTCAAGATTGTGCATTTTAAAGAAATAACTATAAAAATCTAAATAAGAGAAGTATTAAAACAGTTATTTTTGTATTAAGTGCGCAATATGAGTGTATTTCATGGCGCGTGAGATTGTTAATTTTGGCCGAGACCGTCAGGTCGAGACAACAAATACAGCCGAACGCCATTAAGCACGAATTTAGCCACAAAATAAGGTTTCTACAATGCCAAAAAAAAAAAGAAATTATGTAAATAATATTATAAAAAAAATCAAAATATCACGTAGGTATTAAATAAATTAGTCATATAACAACTGACATTGTCACTGTCAATGTTATTATTGTATTAAATGCATAAAAACTATTAGAAACCATTTTTTCAGTAATTTCAGTCTCGTTTGGTATGTGATCAGACTATTTTTTGATATATTATTAGTAGTATTAGTATAATAATTAGAGTATAAATGTCAACTAAATTACTGTCAATTATTCACACTTTCATTCCAACATTATAATTTTTACATTATTTCCGTGACTATGAATCAACTGGGAAGAATTATTCCCTGTATTATAATACTACAGTATATACCCACTATAATAATGATCTGATTGGTTGTATTATAGCATGTGATGAGCAGTTTCAATTATTTTATTAGCTTATAGAAAAATCTAAAAATATTAAATAAAAAAATATATTTTTCAGAGTTATCAGTTTATTTTTCACTGTTAACAAAAAATAATTTTTCACCAGAAAAAATGCTGCAGTTTGCGTATTGATGATCTTCTTTTTTAACATTTTTGGAAAAACTAATTTTATTATATAACTTTTTTTATTTTATTTGTTAAAATTACTATTAGAATAATTTTGTGAACAAATATTTCCATTATGAGAACACGAAAATAGCAAAAATAATCGAACTGAGTATGTTAAATTATACAAAGAAAGCAAAAACGATTAAAATACAAGTCTTTATTTTAAAAACAATGATCATTTTCTCTATATCAAAAGCTTTGGCTACTTTTCAATGCGTGTAAAATATTGTGAATTGTGCCGAAATATAAAAATGTTTTGAGAAACTTTGAGAAAAAGTTTGAAAAATACTTCAAATTTTAATGAAACTAATGGTATATTAAAACATTAAACACAGTATATGAAAAATTGTAAATTGTTTTAAATTTACAATAAATCAACTCAACCGTACAATATTAAAAATATTACTACACGTCTTAAAAGATTGAGACATCAATATTTAAAATTTATACATTTTTTTGAATTGTTAAATGATGTGAACAAAATGTTGAAAGTGTTAACAAAATGTCGGTAAGTGATTTAAGATATAGTGCCTTTTAATTGTTAAAAACCTCGACAGTTACATTTTATAATATAAATAAAGAAAAAATAAAAATATTTGTGAAATGCAAACCGAAAAATAGTGAAATATGTTTGTAAAATATTTTGAAGTTTGAAGAAATAAAAAAGTAAAGATTTAGTAGAAAATGCTTCTTTAGTGTAAAAAAAATAAAATTTATATAGACATTAAAATGTGTGTAGTCAATCTTGGCAATAACATTTCGCAATATAAATTAAGAAAATGTTCGAATAGCTTCCAGAAATGTAGAAAACCAAGAAAATAATGAAAAACGTCAGAAAATGCTGTCAAATAAATACCAAGAAAACATTAAAGTTTACAAAATAATTTGAATTATCGACAAAAGCAGGAAAATCTGAATTGTCAAGAAATACAAAATCAATATTTTAAAGTATAAATTAAAAATATGTTGCAATGTTGTCAAGAAATGTCAATAAACATTTTTATTTTTTTAAATCTTGGAAAATGTCTAAAATTTTAAGTAATAATCACCTCTAATTTTGTTTAAACAGAAATAAATATTCTACAACGTATTCCGATATGACAAACTACGACCCGACTCACAACAAATTTGCGCAGTGAAAGAAATAAATATAAATCCTCAGTGGTTCATTTAGGTATTCATATTCACAATTCTAGGTTTATACGAGCAAGTGATTTGCAATAGAACTTTTGAAAGAATTAAAAAGTTTCAGAATTATAGCGGAAGCAAATTATAGCGATGTCTGCAGAGAACGTTATTTATCCCATCTGTTTTTAATTATACAATTTTTATTTTTACATTTTGGAATGTAGATAATAAATTATATAAAGAAAAAGCTTTATAATTCTTCTTTACACAAATATTGTAATAATTGGTAGTATACAGGGTGTCCACCTAAGAAGCCGTCTTTGGACTTAGAAATTTGAGTTTTGGAAGGTGTAATATAAATCATTCAAACTTCAAAATTGTAGATTTACTATTATCAGGTCGTGTTTTGTTTCCTAGTAACAAAATTTAATTTTATAATTTTAATTATAAGTAGTATAACTATAGATATAATTACAATATTTTAATAATTATTTAATTTTAAACAAAAACCTAGCACAATTGAAGAAAATATTATTATTTATACTAATTTAGTGAATTTTAAATTTAATTAATTAATAAAATTTGAAAATCACCAGCTGCCTTATTAAATATAATTTAGTTAATTATTATCATGGATATTAAGTGGTTTGTATATTATCAATATTTTTTTATAAATGTCACGAATTATAATACCAAACGACAAAAATACAACAAGTTCGTACCACGAGTTGTATTTTCCAAAGATTGGTATTTGAATGAGTTTCATTTATAAAAAAACTACCCATAAACAAACCACGAGATTATATTTGGCATGAGAATATAATTTTTCAATTTCAACCGATTACTTATCATTAAATTCATATTGACAGATTATAATTTGTCAAATATGGCAGATATTATTTGCTATGACGGACGATTTTTAATGGTAACTATGCGTTGCTAAGATAATATTGCCGTGATAATAAATTATTTTCACTTATCAATACGCTATTAGATTGAGCATTTTATATGTGATTTTAATAAAAAAATTGAATTCTCACAGCAATAGAGCATGTTAGCGCATATATAGTTATCAAATAACAATTATCATGACCAATAAGATATCAAAAATAAAATCTATTTGTAATTGTTTCATTTGTAATTTAATCGGTGGTTTAAATGTTGTTCTAAGAACCGTTTTTATTTTTGTAATAAACATTAGTTATTCATTACTTTCATAATAGTTTATTAAATTTTATTATTATATTATTTAGGTTTTATAAAGTAATTAAATTTAAAATACACTTGGTTATTATAAATAATAATATTTGTGCATTTTTTTGACTTTTCGTTTAAAATAAATAATAATTATAATATTTTAATTATAAAGTTATACTACTTATGATACGTTTAGATAAAAGCACGATCTGATAAATGTAAATCTGCAATTTTGAAGCTTTTATGGTATATATTACGACCTCCAAAACTCAAATCTCTAAGTCCAAGGAAAACTCCAATAAACGGCTGATCCTTCTTAGTTGGACCACCCAGTACAGCTGTTAAATGCTTGTCAAATTGTCTAATTAATCGTTGGCGTCTTGCCGATTTGTCAGGGCTTTTCTACCTCTATTTTTAATAATTAAAATAAATATTTAGTTTAATTTCATTTTAATCTAGGTTTTGCTATATGTTTAGCGATTGACAGCGATTGACATGTATATTATAGGAACATTTTGTGTGACTTTAGTCATTAGTAGATTAAATAAATCTGAGTGATATGGATAAGATGTTTAACAACATAAAATTAATTGTATATAACGTTTTTAGTACGTAAAATTTACGTGTTAGTTTTATGTATAAATATTTATTTTAACGTTATCCTTCTTGGGTAAACGGTTCGGTGGAGGATTAAGGTTTACTTGAGCTGCTCAATTTCTTCCTATGTTGTTTAGTGTATATTGTACGTATTATACACTGGCGAGAGACATTAATGCATCACTTATATATTTTTTTCATATCTTGAATCGATGATTTATTTTTGTTTTGTTTTAATTTTACAAGGAGAAAGCTTGCCAAGTATGTTGTTTTACAGGTTGTGTTTGTTTTTTGTTCTCATTGTATTCAATAAATAAAATAAAGCACTTTTCATTATTCTGACTGTAAGAAAGGTTTATATTAAATATTTTTTGGGTTTGTTTTGAACTAATTGTTAAAATTAAGTGCTAAATGGATAATAATGAATATCGATAGGCATCTGAATCTCAATTTATGTAGTGAAGAAACTGTGATTGTGGTTACACTTGCAGAAGAAGGTTGTCAGCGTTACATCGGTCAGCGTGTTGGTGTTAAGCAATCGGTCGTATCCCGTGTCTTAAAGAGACATCGTTTAAGTCAGGAATACTCAAGAAGGCCGGGACAAGAAAGAAAGCGGTCCACAACTGCTGCCCAAGATCATTTTTTAATAATGCAGACGTTACAGAAACGGTAAATTACGGCTCCTAGGCTAGAAAATATGCTCGCAGGGACCCACAATTTTCATAGAGGCTCCGTTACCATAAGAGGAAGGTTACGTGGTTTCATTTTTACTCTAATAACAGCTGCAAACGGACCATAATTAACCGCAGAACATCACAGAGCCAGGTTAACATTTGCTCAATCTTATATTGCAAACATTTTAGAATTACTCGTAATGCCTTTTGCCCCTTTTGGATGAAACGATTTCCTGTTTATGCATGACAATGCAAAACTACATAGTACCCGAATTGTACAACAGTATTTTGATGAAGTGGGTATCAACACAATGCAATGGCCAACCAGGATCCCACCTCTGGGACACGATGGGCAGACGCCTTAGAGCACGTCCTCGGCGCCCGAGAAATCAACAAGAGCTTGGACAAAGATTGCAGGAAATTTGGGAAGATATTGACCAGGATGAAATTAGATCATTAATTACCTAATGAGTCGTCGCTGTCAGGCAGTTATTCGAACAAGCAGAGGAAACACTGAATATTAAGTCATATAATCACATGTTAACTTTATTCCTTTTTTATTTATTACATTTTTATAGACATTAATGTTAGAAAATGTGCCTAAAAATCTTTCTTGTGGTTTAAATGTTTTTGTTGTTAATTTTTAATTTAAGTTAATTTTAATACTTTATTTTTTAATTAAAAAATTGATGCGTTAATTTCTTTCGCCAGTGTAAGTTTTTTATAATAAACGAAAAATAGTTATTTTTGTATTGAATCATTCTTTCAGTGATAATATTTAAAAAAATCTGTAATTTGTGTATCAATGGTGGTGCGTAAAAACGTCTTTTTTACATTTGTATAAAAAAAATAGTAAGTAGTAA
>JARJEC010128307.1:0-20134 GCA_030264575.1 Tachinus sp. AB-2021
AATTAAATTCGATATTAATAAATATAGCATAATAATTAACTGGGACAAAGATTTTGATATACTTGAAAAAATTGTAAATTTTTATCGAAATTAGGCACTGTTATTTCATCATTTTATGGACATTTTGGAATGAATTTCATCAATATTTGAACAGTTGATGTTAATGCATAGCCGTAAAAAAATTAAGTTTGTAGGTTCCTGGATTTTGTTGGTTATTAACGTTGATCCTTATTTCGAAATATAAATAGGTGTGCAACACTCGTGCACACACTTTGGAAGTAGGGCGTTTGTTGTAAGCATCAATCGCATTACACCATAATAAAAGAATGGGTTTTGGTGTAACTGGGGTCAAATATTGTCAATTTTCATTTCCATACGGCTAGTGTTAAAAACCGGATTTTTATTTCAAAAACCGGTATTATAATTAATAAAAACTATTGCTCTGAAGTATGTTAGTAAGCAGTAATAAATATAAAGTTGACTTTATTTTTCCATATTTTTATTATTTTAATTATCATATATTATTATACAAATTTAAAACAACAATATATATTTTATTTACCGATCAGATGTTACTACAATTCTATAATGACTATAACAAAAGTTTGTTTGCCGGTAAATGGGATAGGAGTGGGTGAAACAATTATTAAATTAAATTAAGGGCGCCACGTAGTTAATCCTAAACCTTGATGAAAATAGATTATTTCTGCCAAAATACACAGAAATATTATTAACAACATAAATTAATGAAGAATTGATTAAAACAATTAAAAACAACTAATCGATAATAAATTTAATAAAAATTCAACAAAAGACATAATAAAATATAACTCTTGTTAATAACCGTATAACAAAATTAAAATTCAACAGTTTATAACCGAAATACAATTTATGATATATACATGTCCATTAGTTGTGCACAATGTATATACTTATAACTGATACTTTTGAGTATCGAATACTAATCGATACTTTTATACTTTCAGTATTTGTTACCGAAATCGATCTTTGCTACTACTATTACTGATGACTACTACCAGTAATTGTTACTTAGCATTGTGCAGGCGCTATTGAGTACTTGGGTAACGGATACTTAAAAAAGCAGTATTCGATACTTTTCAATTCCTCGAGTAACGGGTACAAAGCACTGGATACTTACTTTTTGCATACTACTAATGTCTATATATCATATAATCAAAGATTAATATCACTTACATGAATTCTACCAAATATATTATGACTTAACTGATGGATAATTGAATATCCAAGTATTTATCGTTTCCTATATCTTTATTCGTCCTTTAACCCATGGATAGGGTACGTTTACAAATACAATACAATAATATAGATATATTAAACATTATTGAAATAATATTATAAACATGTACATATAATAATATATAGTTATTAATACAAGACATAACACATCTAATAGCGCTCATCCACTTAAATTATTTCATATTGTATATTGTTTCATAATTGTGCACAGTGTTAATTAAGTGATATTTATATTTGTTTACAAAAACTTAACATAAAATTTAATTCACTATTGCTGTTGTACTGACTTGATGGTTGCATAGTGTTTTAGTATTCTCGAATGTTAGGTTAATTGATAAGTGATTTTAATTGTATAATTAAAGTTTTTGTTTGGATATTGTTTGAATTTAGTTTATCAATATTCAAGTCTCCGCTAACAATTATCTACAAATATTTCTTGGATAATGTATTAAAAAGGTTGGTTAGTTGATTAAAAACCACAGTTATATCTCCATGTGGGACCTGTATATGTTAGTAATACATGTGTCACCTATTGCAATAGCTATACACTTAAAGCTTAGTTTGATTGAAAGGTCCGTTATATCCAAAAGTGGTTTACTATTGAATATCTGATTTCTGACATAAATAACAATTGGTCGATTGATGTAATCCAATGGTCGCATATACATATAATATATATGTTGACAGTCAAGGCGTCACGTTTGTTTTGATTTTAGGAAGCTCCCAAAATCTTTACGAGTTTGAACGTAACGATATTGTTACTTAATAATAACGTTACTACATTTTTTACTGAATAGGCCTGATTGTCTGCAAAACTTTGAGAATATAAGTCAAAATAGAATTCGTTTGATGTATTTACTGGGTTAATCTGATCGCAATTTTTTACCGCCTTGTTAAATGTTATTGAGCAAGTAAGTTTCTGTCTACTTAGAGGTAATAGAAAATTTTGATTTTTGCTTATCTCATCATTTTCATGTTATTACTTGATACTGATCTATTGTAAATGCGTTTAAATTGTAATTATATACAATTTGGCCTAGAATTATTAGTAAATGCTATATTATTATACAGGGTGTTTTTTTTTCAAAAGAATCCACCCTGGATGTTTCAGAAAAATCCTGAAATACGTCAATTCAAGCACCTTTCAACGTTTTTAAATGGGATCACCCACTTTGTGACACCTTATTTGAAAGGTCTTTTTGTCAGTAATTGAGAGGTGCCAATTTTTATTATTTTTTAATATTTAAATATGCAGTCTAAAATAATTATTGCTCAAAATAATATGAAATAAGCAATACATTTAAAAACCCTAAAACATGTCCATTTTTATTTTAAAATAAAAGATGACTCCATCTTTTGACATACAGTTGATATGTTTGCCACTTTCCTCCTCCCTCCAATAAGCACTTTTCAAAATCTTTATTGAAATTGTAATAAATTAATAGGTAATATTTAAAATTTAATTAACATTCATAATTGATGGTGAGTGTAATAATATACATATGGGGATAATCATTTTAGTCACGAGCTTATAGCGTATACAGTGAAATCTTTAGTTGTAGACATCTCCAACAAACAAACAACTCATATAACCAGACAGTTTTGAATGCACCTTCAAACACCCATATACGTCATATATAAATTTCTCTCTCTAATAAACATTTGTGAACACTATAATTTTATTATTTTCAACTAAAATCTTTCTGATAACTGGGCACTTTAGAACTTTAAATTTTTTTACTACATTTGAATAAATTTTCATTCTTATCATGATCCCCTTTCTATAGCATGCAAAAAAGGAACACCTGTACCATTCACAAATCCATGTTTTTTTTTAAATTTTGTGTTTATACATTCAATGATTGTCTAAAAATAAACTGTTGATTAGAATTTGTACAATTTATAAGAATTTTAATTTTTAAATTGAGCAGTAAATTATTCTATATGTATTATTGTTGATAAGAGCGGACATGATATACGAATGTCGCAAGTTACAATTTCTAACAAATAAATCTGTCAAATTTTATTTAATTCAGGCACAAAATGTCACTTCTGCAAGTGATTAATTTTATAATATTTTTATCTAGGTTAACAATGTTGTTTACCTTAAATAAAAAGTTTTTTATTTAAATAATATTATTCTATTACATCTAACTTTCTTTTAACCCTCCAGAACACGCTATATGATCAAAAACACTGTACTTTTGAAAAATCTCCTCTACAAATTGTAATATTTAAGTTAGCGGTGTGCACATTTAGATTTGCTATAAGAAGTTGACGAGTAAGAAGATACCAAATTTAATTTAAATTTTTAAAAATATTTTTCTATTGCATGTGTGTTTAGTTTTTCTATTAGTTAGTATTTATTACTTATTATTATTTCCTGTACGCGGAGACCACAGTGCGTGTGCTGTCATTAAATTTATAGTGCGTATTTTGAAGAACTATTCCCATAAGCCGGCAAAATTACTTGCGCCATCACTGTTGATTTCTGCCGCTGTTTAGGCACTTGTTTTTGTGTTGAGTTGTGTAATATTGCATTACTCTGCACTTTTGTTGGCCAGACAATAACTTATAATTACTGATGACTATGTAACTTATAATTGAAGCATGCATAATATCTTCTGGAAAATATAAAGAATATTAAATTTGCTCAACAGGCAATGCGCGTCTCATAAAGTAAATGTGGCAATGAAATAAAATTCTAAAATCATTTATTTTCACGTTGCTATAATTAATTTATTAATATCAGTACAAATTATTTTTAAATTAAAAATTATACAAACAAATTAATTTGTAATGTAAATATACAAATTTCACATATCAATTCAGTCACCTGTTTATAGATATGTGAAACGATCATCTGGTGATAGATGGCATGAACCAAGTATACTGTTAAATTAATTAAATCTAGAATAAATAATAAAAAATGCTGTAATTAAAAAATATTTGTAATTTGTATTTAAAAAAAAATAAATCATATAATTAATTGCCAAACTTATCTGTTTCTACGTTTTCTCAATAAAATATAACAAATTATTCCCTTTTTCTATAAAAGCAACTTTTTAATTTTATTTGGTTCACTTAAGTTGTTTATAAGTATAGCTAGTGGTCACTGTATGTTATATGATTAATAAACTTAACCTTTAATTTTAACATTGTGTTCCAATTTGTTTAACATTTTTTGTTATTTTAGGTTATTACAATATTTGAGTCGAGTTTTGTGGAATAAATTAAATAATAAGGATGGATTAAAGAACTTGGAGTTCCAATTGAGTTCCTTTAGAAAATGTAATTCATTTATATTGTAATAATAAATACATCTATGATGTATATTAAAGTATTGGGTTACTTTTGGTTAATTTTTACATTTATCATTGTAAATGCACTATATCTCAGTTAATATAAACAGCGTTCAGTATAAGAATGAGATGTAGTGATGGTGGTGTAGGAACGGTGCGGTGTAATGGTCATGTGATATTGGTGTGATGTAGTGTAAAACTAACTCAATTGTGTGGATGGTGTGATAGCAGCGACGGATATATGTTATATGAGGTCATTATTTGCCAAACTTGCAGTTTACTATTACTAAAATTGTTGGAAAACTAAAAAAAACGTTTAAAATGAAAAAGAAAAAGGAAAAATCTACTGTTTGTTTAGTAATGATGATAAACAGAATCAGGTATTAACAGTATATGATTGAAAAAAATTGCCCCAATATATTTATTTTCCTTATTTACTGAACAATTTTTTAAATAAATTTTTAAATGTTTTTTGTCGATTGGCAAGTTTAATAATGGCGTCATATATTATTTGGGTTAATACTAATAATAGGAATTGTTGTTTATATTTTAGTATCAAATTATTAAATAGGATATTAAACTTGCCAATCAATATTGCATAATAATTAAATGGGATAAGGATTTAGTCTTGATGTACTTAAAAAAATTGAAATATTTGCTGCGACTTTTATTCCCTATTTAATTGAATAATTAAGCACTGTTTCATTATTGGATAGAAAGTTTGAAATGTATTTCAGGATGTCACCGATTAACATTTTTACAATTTTGATAACTGTAAAAAGAACTAAGTTGGTAGGTTGTCGTCTTTTTGTTTATTAATTGAAAATTGAATAAACATACTGAATAATGGCACATACATCCCTCCTGCATACGCTCTCGAGGTAGTGCATTCAGTCTAAGCACCGTTCGCACTTCACCTTAATGAATGAACAAGTTTTGGTGTAATTTGCGTTAAATATATTCAATTTCCAAACAGCTAAAGTATGTTTGTGTAGAAAGCGTGTTTGGTATAGAATACATAATATTGATACTTTTACATCGAGTACTAGTAAAGGGTGTATATAAAATTTGGGATTACATAATCATGTAGTAAAAATAGTTTGCTACATCATTTAATCATATTTGCATTGTTATATGGATATCATGAAGCTAGCAATCTTAGCATAATTTGACATTATATGTACATCTGTATAAACAATATTTTCCAGTTAAAAAAATGATATTGTTTGGTTAAGGCAGCAAAAATTAATTGAAGTGAAGTGACATAATTCCAGACATTTATAGAACCCTGTATTCATACTGATAGGATATATATATATATATATATATAAAACTTAATTCAATGTCAATTTCTATAACTAGAATGGTAATTTTATGATAGCACTAAATTGGAATGAAAATATGGTTGCAAAAAATTGTGTGCATATTGCTAACTACTAGCATTGGCTATTTTTGTTACACATTCTATGGATATGAAACACTATTTAAGACATTCATGAGCTGAATAGGAAATAAAACTTTATTCATTGAATGAATTGGAATTCCTGAATTAACGGCAAAATTCCCAGATATGCTTAACCTCTGGCGATGGTGATTAGTCTTAAAAAGAAGACAGAAATAGACCAACGTTAAATAATGCATTGAAGAATAACAGAGAACCCTTTGTGGTTCTTCGTTACTTATATGCATTCTGAAAATAATAAAATATTAAAACTCCACAAGTTAAACAAGATAACTATTTGTTGTTTGTATGTACAAACCAATTTAGTCAAATAATTATTTCATGTCGAAATTGTTACAACAATGTGTTAATGTACAAAAGAAAATTGAGTTTAAAAACGGTTCGCTTTGTTTATAGTGTCATCTATCACTTAAGGAGAAAAGTGTTGAATACAAAAAATACGTAGTTTTCTAGTAGATCTACAATAAAAATTGAGGTTTTTAAAGATTTCAAAGTTCTCACCAAACCTACTCCGCAATGCCAACTGCGGGTGAGTTTTTATCTTAAGATAACCCCCATTTTATTGCAGATTCTGATTCTACGGAAAAAAATACGTAACTTTTGTATTTAATACTTTTCTTGTTGTGTGATAGATGGATGGCACTGTAACCAAGCCGTACTGTTTTAAACTCAATTTTCTTTAGTCCATTATAGCGCAATCCTATCTATTTCTATTTAAGATTCCAAAGTATCTTATATCAGTATTTTTTGTTACTCGACAATAGTTCTTGCAGGTTGAAATAGCACAATTGAACTTGATTATTAATTGCAATAACACTATTTAAAATAGTAATATTGTAGTATTATTAACACGAAACCCAGTAGGACCCAGTTTAACACATCTAAACACGTAAATCGTATGCAATCCTCAAGACATCATCGTGCAATAGAAACTACTGATATACCGGGTCTATGTGTATCGTGATGGCAGTGATTCTTCTTTTAATTTATTATCAAAACTAATAATAGTTAGTAATTCTCTTCAAAATGACAATAATAAAAAAATTCCGTTGATCGCTTACTCAAAATATAATTAAACATACTGAACATATGCACACATTCTTAAGATAGGGCGTTTAGTGTAACCACCATTCACAATAGTTGAATTTTTGTCATTTATTATGTTGAATGACAAAAATGTCATCTTTGAAGCTATTAAAATGCTATTTACATTAAAATTGCCATAACAAAACTTGTACAATAGTTGTTTCATTAATAGATTATACAGAGTGTACAAGCTTTATGATATATGGTTTAATTCTATTTTTTTCTTAAATTCGTTTTTGCTACTAGTTACAAGCATTTTAAATTGTTTGCGTCATGCATTTATTCACAAGTGAGGAGTATGCATATATTGTATTTCTATATGGGTATATTGAACAATCCAATGGAAACACCAGAGAAGCTTGAGAATACAGATTTAAGTGTCCAAATCGACATCAACTTGCCCACATTGTTTAGTGCATGATTGTATGCTTTGAGATGCAGATATCCACGCTCCAAAAAAGGCTATTCGTTCTACTGAAGTGAATGTATGAGATGAATATAATGTAGTAGATGCAATCCTTTAATCCTTTAATTAGTGTACTGTGTATAAGTAACCAATATTTATAATCAAATTTACTATAACGTGTACTGCAGAGAAATGTTATACACGTTTCATTGCCAAAATGTTAGATTCGTTGCGCTTGTCATGAGGAACACAAACTATTAAATAAATATTTTCCAAATAAATGGTTAGGTCAAGAAGGTTTATTTTCTGGACCTATACTTTTTATGTATGGCTACCTCATTCCACAGATATGAATCCTTTAGATTTTTATTTATGGGGAAACCCCAAATGAAGCAGCTGTTTATATGTAGAAATCACAAGCAATCATCAGTTATATAAAAGAGTTCATCATGCAGTTAAGTAGATAAAAAATTATGTAAATCTCATATGAAGCCGCATACAAGCTGGAGGTGAACATTGCAAACAATTTTTATAGTTCTAAAATTTGTTGGTTTTATTTATTATAAATTTTATTGTCAATCGTTTATAAAGGGTAATCTATATTTAAACTTTAAACAGACAAGCAACAAAAACTTTAGTTTGAAAAACAATAATTATTTACGATAAGCAAGCCGTCATCTTGTAACTTTTAAACAAAAATGAATCGGAAGAATGTTCATTTAAGAAAAAACATTTAGAATATAACCAGCTATCAGCTGCAAATTCTCTATTGTCGTAGAGGTTGTAGATTTGTTGGTTGACAAAGAAAAATGTTTTTATTAAGCACTTTTAATAGCCATTGTCTCCTGTCAATATATAGTATTTTAAGTAATAATCAAAAGAAAATTATGACAAATTAATATACCAAAATAATAACTTAATACTACTTACTACTAAAGAAATTGGCTCACAAAATTGAGGACCATGCTGCAAAAATGACTCGAGTCAATTTTAGACCATTTTGAGTTACGCATCATTATGGAATCAACCTTTTGTGCTCTATCAATTGGTGCAAGAACTCAGCAAGCATATAATAAGTCTTCTATGTGTTTGCCTTACACTATTATATGTAGTTTAGATGTTTTTGTATAATACCTCAAATGCAATAAAATGGATTTACCTCATTCTTGAAACATAGTCCACCACAACAATTTTAGTGCCGAATGCAGTATTGCAAAGTCTGGAAACCAAATATTTTTTATATATTATGGTTTCGGAGTTCAATGTTAACGTTTTTATGCAAAAAGTTTTCTAGAGACTTACTTTCTTTGCATTCATGTTTTAAATAAATATCAGTTTCACCGTTTTTGATAATTTCTGCTTCTTTTTACATACTTAAAATTCAAGATATGCTGGTACTGTTTTTAACTTTATATAACATTTGGCTTACATTCATAAAGAAACAGAAAACTTATTTTTAGGTTTGTGTACAGTATGGATATATAGGATATAATACTTTATTTTTTTACCTGACCATTCTTTTCAATTATGACCTTCAGTTATTGAACTTTCGTAAGATCTAAAATCAATTTTCAATTTTGTTACAAATAATATAATTCATTTATAAACATGAGAATTTTATTAATCAATTGAATTATTTTTACGTTTATTAAATAGAATTCTCTTTTACTTTACTATGAAAACCTTGTATGTACCTTCAAATCCGTTTTACAAGAGCAGCAAAATCTTATTTAAACCAATTACAAATACTGTAGTATAATGAAATTAATTTTCATTGTATACAACACAGGTATAAATGCAACTTTTTAAAGTTCATCTTTATTATCTAATTAAGTATAGCTTTATTGTTTAATTAAGTATAGTATAAACACAAATCAACTGCACATGTCACCTCATTTATACCTACATATGTATTCTTTCTTTTATCTATAGAAAATATGTATTTCAAATTTTGTAAGTTGGCAACAACACAAGCTAAAGAGATATTAATATGTAATTACTCCTAATCAGCCATGGAGTAACTTGAAATAATAGTTAAAATATATCGTCTAAGGTAAAATCTAACTCTGCAAGAGTGTTGAATATTAAAATTTGTTTATGAAAATATGTATTGTAGCAAAACCTGATAGGTACAATTATGTTTTAAGCTAAGAAATATTTTGATAGTAATTTCTATATAGGGCGCTAGTTACACACCCTGTAGTTTTATATTTGATATTTGGAATCTTCTTAATGTAAATTATAGAAGATGGGTCTTTTCTAAGAAACAGTTTACCTTGTTCTCGATATCTTTATTTATTTATTTATATATGCATTTTATTATTCTTTGCCAAGTATAAATTTGACAAGATCTAACTCGTGACTTAAACGTTGGCGTGAATAAAACTCTTTAAACTTATGTAAATTTTAAAAACTCCATAAAACTATTTAACAAGGCTGGGAACTAACAAGCTGGATACCTACCTATTTAGTGTTTCCAAATTTACATTCATAGTACATTAAGTTACCACTGCAAAAAGCATACATGTTATTATGTTGCAAAAGTAAACTTTAAAGAAACAATTAACAAACACAAGCAGAGAAACTAATTTCATAATAACAAACTTATGGACAATTTGTATCAAATTCGTATAAATTATACTATAGTAAATTCAAAACCAACCTGGAGTCGAAATAAACAAACAAAACTGCGTGATCGGTACATGAACACACGCAAGCCTGCATGCGATTTGTCATTAGCAGGCGGCTTTGTACTTAATCCAGATCCTATTAAAGTGAGATTCATACAGATAGTGAAATTTGCGGTGTATAAGAAGAATTATGGAAACCAGATGACTTCACCACGTAAATGACACAAAATAACTCGTTTAGGTCTAGAAGTTATTTTAAATGTTTATAAAGCAGAAATCACAGGAAGAAATACTAGATGACTCTTCAATTTTATAAAAATAAATCTATCTGAAGCTTTTCATGCTTTTATCTTCCCTTTTTATTTGAATTAAATAATATAGACATTAGTATTGTTTTTTTTAATTTACTTACTTTTATTTATAATTTTTTCTTTTATTTAAGTATTACGATTTGGACGATGCATCGATACTTTATATTCAACGTTGCCACTTTTTCAACATGGAAATACAACAGTCCAATTTACTGTGATACTAAGCAAAATTTGTAATGCCCTTTTTTTACTGGCAGACCATATTTTATGGATGGGTAGAGCTGACCTTTGCAAAGTAGATACCGATAAATGGGGTCGTATTTCTAATAAATATTGGCTCTATTCTATAACCATGAACTTAATCAGAGATTTTTATGAAATATCTATTATATTGAAGACTAACCAAGACAGGATTTTGCCAGTTGGATCTATTAAAACCACAAGTGATGTCATTTATGCAGTAACCGTTGGTATAGACTGTATCAGACAAAACAAAGCTGTTTTTATGGATACAATTAAGAACTCTTGTGACTTTTTTATCCCGTTAACTACACTGGGACACATAAACTTGTCATCAGGAACTGTAGGATGGTTAGGTGTAACATCTTCTATAGCTGGATTATTGATATTAATTGATCCAATTGCAAAATTAACACCTCAATGAGAGAACTACTATATTTTGTTATCTTTAGGGATTGTGTATTTTGATATAGGAAAAAATGTATTATTATATTTGTTATAATTTTATATATTATATACATTAAATAAAGTATATTTGCGTAATACTTTTAAACCAAAATAACGAAGTGAGAACTAAACCTTAATTACCAATCTTTTACAGCATGCAATGCGTAATTTATGTCCGTATTTGAAATCCAAATCCAATTGTTGCTTATTATATTATAAGTCATTCCATGAATTCTTCGAGTACTACATCCACCTAAAAAAATAATTGAAATAAATTTTAATTTGCAATGAATCTTGTTCTTACAGTGCAATTAATTTACTTATTTTTAAAATAATGTTTTAAACAATGATCATCCAATAGAAAATATAGATGTTTCTAAACGTCGATAGTATCGTATCGATAATGCAGTAACTTATAATAGTAATTAATAAAATTAAATTAAATAATTTTGTGTAGATATGTAAAAAAAAATAAATAAAATTCCAAAGAATGTCGAGATTATAAACGAGATTTTTTCCTGTTCCACTTGTTGTACAGTAGCCTACTTTGTTTGATACATTTTCAAATTGTCTGTAGCAGTGTTTATCTTAGGACTTTGCTTATGATAATATCACATAGAAAATTACACTGACGTTTGAAATATGATATATGTGTAGTGTAAACTCACTCAGATAATCAAATACATTGTTATTTTTATTTATTGATGTTTTGTACATTGATAAAATATCGATGTTTGAAAAAGATGAACAACAATGGCAGGGCCAAGAGCAAAAAGGGTATAAGTACAAAATTAAAAATTCTGTGTTCTTTCAAAATTCAATGAAGTAACTTTTTTTAAATTTTAATATAAGTAATAGATGGTTCTACTAGTCGCTAAACATACTTTTATAAACCAGTCAATGAAAATAGATACATTTAATTAGTGATATAATCGCTTACATCAATATCTTTAAAAATTATACCATTTTTGATCTAACCTCTTCAATTGTTAAATATCAAACAAAAACACAAAATGAAACCACAACACCAATATTTGGTAAAAATCAATATACAATACAGGGTGTCCCAACTTATCCGTTCACCATTAGTAACTTTGTTGTAATTAAGTGAATTTTAAATTTATTTAATTAATAAAATCTGAATACCAGCCGACTCAATAAATAAAATTTAATAAACTATTATAAAAATCATGAATAACTAATGTTAATTACGAAAATACAAAAGGTGCTTAGCACAAAATTTAAGTCACTGATTGAATTATAAATGAACCAATCACAAATAGATTTTATTCTCCTTACCTTATTGGTCATCCTCTATGTTGTGCTAATAATTAACTAAATTATATTTAATAAGGCGGCTGGTGATATTCAGATTTTATTTAATTAATTAAATTTAAAATTCACTAAATTAGTATAAATAATAATATTTTGTGCAATTTTGTTGGCTTTCTGTTACTTATGAGTAAAATTTGAAAATTTAATTTTGTTGTTACGAAACAGAACACAATCTGATAATTATAAATCTGCAATTTTGAATCTTTAATGTTCTATATTACATCCTCCAAAACTCAAATCTTTAAGTCCAAGGAAAATGGCAAGAGGTGAGTATGACACATCGTTTTTCACAAGCATGCTTAATGTAAATGTGACAGAATGAAATGACATAAAGTACATACGTCACTTTTGATGTTTTTGAGTAATAAGTTATTTTTCACCTCTTAGCGAGATGACATTATTGTACTTGTCGCATAATTTTTATACATATATTTTTATGATATGTATAAATAAATATGTATGTCTAAGTAAAAAGTATTCAAATGTAGTGTGCTTTACTATCTACAATTTTAGTTGCTGCGGGCCCCCAAACACTTTCTATTACTAAAATGTAAATTGTGGCCCTGAACATCAAAAAGGTATTACAACACTGATATAGACCATCAAAGCTTCAAAAATGCAAATTGTCGCTTGTTTCCTAGTAATAAAAACTAATTTAGGAATTTTAATTATAAGTAGTATGTATAACTTTATAATAAAAATATTTTTTATATAGTAATAATTTGTTTAAACGTGTGTGTGTGTGTGTGGACGAGAAAACTGTATATCGTGCAGTACCATGAGAGTGGTTTGTGGACTATTGAAAAAATCGCGCAAACTAGGTTTGAACGGTATTGATTGTGTAATATAGATAGGGCTTGAGCCAGCCTGCAGTTTTATCAGTCATGAGCAGTGTTGCCAGGGCTCAAGATTTTTCCCTACTTCTGAGAATTTTTCGGTGTTAGCTAATTGTCATTTTATCATCCATTATTTACGAATAAATTAATTGACACTACAGCAGCTAAGCAGGGTTGGCAGTATTGGCAATATATTGCAAAATGAACTATGTAAAAGGCAATACTGGGATGAACATTTTGATTTTGCAGTGGGCTCATTCCCCATTCGCATTGGGCAGTGGGCTCATTTTTTATTTAAATCATTTGAATTTAAATCAGTTTTTGAATCTATGACTTAAATCTTTTTCAAATTGACTTGACTATTTACAAGATTTGAATCAAATAAAAATGATTTAAGTCAAACAAAATTATTTCAATTGAATGGAAACAATTTAAATAAAATAAAAATAATTAAAAAAAAGTTAAGTAAAATAAAAATTGAAGTTACAATTTATTACATACAACTTTTTAGTTGTTTTTTGTCATTTTATAATGATTTGCCAAGTATACCTACGGCACCTACATCCAAGTACAAGCACAGACTTATTTGAAGTGTGTTTAGCCTTAATAAGTATGATTTCAGGCTACTTTGGGCGAGCCAAAGTAGGCTGAAATCATTAAAGAAACTTTGGGACAGTATCTTAGTTATCTGGAGGTGGAATTTATATTACGATACGTTGTCTCAAATTTTAAAAGGAAAGGATATCGATGATTTAAATCATTAATAAAAATGACTTAAGGCTTAAATCATCTTAATTTTACAATTACTTATGATTTATGACTTAAATCATTTTTATTTTAAAATTTATGATTTAAATCTTTTTTTAAATGAGTTGTGGTAGCTCTGGGCTCCCAATTTGAACAAACAAATTATAATTGGCTGCCAAAAATATTTGAATGACAAGGTGTATTATTGCAGTAATAAAAGCAATGTTTTTGGCAAAACAACTAGCGCAAAATACTGTCAACCCTGTAGGTAAGTACATAGAAATGAATAGGATGTGACTGGACTGTAGCTCACGCATGCATATTTGAATCATGTGGACACAAGGACACGATAAAGGACCGTTCATTAAAATTACTTAAAAAAAACGTCCGCATAAAATCGAATGAGCTGAAAATCAAGATTTTTTGCAGTTTCATGGCGGCCATTTTATTCGCACAAAAAAATCAAAAATTCCGAAATAGCATGAACTTAAGACTTACAGGAAATATTTGTAAGAGTCTATAAGAAATGTGCTATTCTATGAGCTCCTGTTACCGTGGGTTTATAGCTTTGCATTTCTTCGAGGTTATGCAATGACAGGTAGTAAAATCCACACAAATTGAGCAAAAAAAAACATATATGTGAAGTTAGCTGTATTTATAAAAGTAGTTCAATTACTTTGACTACAAGAGGTGCTTATACATCTAATGCTGCGTTTATACATGGCACAAAGTTCCTCGCCTAGTGGCTTGGGCAAGCAACTTCCAGAATCGTGTGGTGTTTACACATGTCCGAGAGTGGCAGAGCGAGTTCGTCATTAAACAGATATACAGAAGACAGAAATAGAAACTGTGACTTAAAAATATTTTATTATTTAAATTTTAACATTGTTCATTAAATGCATTTATTTCATAAGTGTATTTTATTCGAGTCAATATTTAATCTGTGAAAATTAAATAAGTTTTCAATTAAAATCAATATATTATTCATTTTGATATTATAGTAATAAAGTTATAATAATTGGATCGTAAATAGTAGTTCCTTTGAATATCTATAACTAAAAACTTCATTCAAATATAAAGCGGTAACTTGGAAAGGAAAACCTGGTGCGACTGCTGATTCTAGTTCGGTGTATGTATTAGTAGAGCGACATAAATATAACAACCGTCTTGGTTGCAGCAGCTGGCGAGCCGAAATTGCCGAGAAGGGCCAGGCGGCAATTTTGTTGAGACATTCGGCGCGTATGCAATGCAGCACAAATAAAAATATCTAAACGCACGATACAAAATAAAACTTTAATTGATTGTCATAATATGTTAATATTGAACAAGAGCATTATCGGTATTAATTAATAAAAATAAGGAAGTGTACAATATAAAATAAAATTTTATTTGATTGTCGTATAGTAATATGTTAATATTGAGCAAGCACATTATCGGTATTAATTAAAAAAAATATGGAAGCGCTCAATATAAAATAAAACTTTATTTGATTGTCAAATAATATCTTAATATTGAACAAGCACATTATTGGTATTAATTAATAAAAATATCCAAGCACTCGATAGAAAATAAAACTTTATTTGCTTGTCGTATATGTTAGTATTGAACATGTGCATTATCGGTTTAATTGTTACATTAAAACATTTAAAAGTTTTATTTTGAGGTCAAATTTTAACTATTTATACAAAGAATAACTTAATTTAGAAGTCAACATTCTATTTGAATTATGTTATTTTGAAATTATATTTTTATATCAAATTGTATTTTTATTTATATAATATATATATATACATACTGGGATTGTTGAACTGCCATGCTAAAATGTATTAGATATTATGTCCGCCAGATTGCATAGTATGAGCATTCACGAACATATTAATTATATTATAGAATGTTCATTTGGATATATAAATTGGAAGCAATGTCTATAGTGCAAATAGTTACAGATAGACTGTGCGCCCATCGTAATTGCAGGGAAATACGTTAATACCATTGTTTTCATAAAGTAAAAAGGCGGAGTTAGAAGACCTTTGTTTCTAACATTCAAATTATGCAAGTCACTGCAAAATGACAACTTACAGTATAAATATTCCGGTGAACGTAATGAAATTATTGTATGAAATAGGCAAACAGCTTGAAGTATACGACGATTTTTCAAATTTAACCATCAAGTTCAATAAATTTATGTGATACGTGTACAATATATGAAACTAGAGAGAACTAATGATTCGTATAGCATTTTTGTTTGTTTTTAAATCAAGGCCACTCCTATGCGGATACAACAATCATAGTTTACTATAAACTTGACTAATTTCTATGAACTTGATCACAAAATCTGAAACTGTTATCAATTTTAAGTCCAAGATTTTTACCTTTATCAATACAGTTAATTATTTCATTGATAATTTTTATTTTAATCAGTAGTTTGTATTGTAAATGCCAAATAGAAGAACTTGAGTTTTCTTAGGGTTGATAATGAGATTATGTTTTTTTCGTAATATTGCACATGTTATCAATTTTGTCGACGACGCAGTTTGGAAATCACATCAGCATACATTAATATTTTACAGTATACAACAATAGTCGGCAGTATTATGGTATATATTAAAAATAATATAGGGCCCAGTATCAAACTTTGCGGAACACCCAATTCTACGTTACAAACATTTGAAATATTATATATTTATTGAGTTTCACACTCTGCTTATGGTTACCAAGATAAGTTGGTACTAGTTGTATTACCTCATTGGTGAACCCTATATTTTGAAGGATGGCAAACAATATAGCATGAATTATACTATAAAAAGCCTTGCTGAAGTCAAGAAGTACTAAAATAGTGAGATAGTCATTATCTGAAGCCTCCAGGATGTCACCAATTACTTTCAGTAAAGTTGTACAATCAAAATTTTTTAAATCCAGATTGTATATCTATATTTTATTATTTAATCAATAAGTGTGTCAATGGCAGCTTACAGGTTAATTGAATCGTCTAGTTTCAAGAGCAGCAATCTCCTCTGAAGTTGATTCTGAGTAATAAAAAAAACTGCTACAACAAACTGACAATTGTTATAATACTAAAAACTTATCAAACTTGTTTTACCTACGATTTAGTTTATATTTTCCTCGATGAAAACAATTATACATTGTTGAGTGTTAATTAATTAAATTAAGGAGATGGCCGATTTTGAAATTTGAAGGAGTTGGCTTGTTTTGAAACTCACTGCATAAACCATGGCAGGTTTTGAAAATTACATAGAATATTTTAAAATAAAACTTTATTTAAATTCACAAAATATGAAAACTAAAGTTACAAAATTTAAAAACTAAAAATCCTACAAAACCAAAATTTGCATTAAATTCTTCTTCTTCTTCTTCATTGTTTGTTGCTGCTAATGTTTCCAAACATGAATAGAAATATAACTTTTCCAGTTCTTGCCAGTTTTCTCCATAGTGTGTTTTTAAAAGTGTTGCAACTTCCGCGATTTTATTGGGATTTGGCATTATTCCTCAAGATAATGTTGAAGGAATAAGGTTAGAAGTTTTGCCCCTTTTTTACTCTTCTTCACCTCGGATTGTAACATTTTGTTTTTTTGTTTTTGTTAATATAAATCTTTTATTTGGATTAAATTTAAAATGCCATTGTCCTGGTGGTTAAATAACTTCTTGTGTTGCACTTCTTCAGTCTTTTATCTGTAAATCTGATCCTAATGTCCATACAGTTCCATGCTCCTGCAAAATTTTAACATACTCCTCGGGTTCATTTATCATTTCTCTCTTCTTTAACCTTATCTCTATCCGGGCAAAAACTCTATCTGGAGGAATAAAAGAGTGGCCAACAATTGGATAATTATTTGTATGGTTTCTATGTTATCAGGAGCAGTCAAAAACCACTATGATAACATTCCCAGCAGAGAGCTGTTTTATTTGAACCGTCACAGCTGTCAGCTACAATTCTTAACGTTGAAATGTTTTCAAGATTTATTGTGGATAAAGTATAGTAAACCGTGCTGGCTATTTCATTTGAACTTTTGGCCTTTCTGTTTCGTTCCAACAATAAATATGAACATTACTTTTGGTCAATGCAGTGTGTGAACTACCCATTACAATAGTAATAGAAATTCCACTGTCGACTAAAGTATGCCCTTTTGATCAGGGACTTTTGGTAGTCATTTATTTGGCAATCAAAAGATATTGTTAGTAGTCCCTCTTTTTCTTCCTGCAAAAATTGGAAAAAAAAGCTTTTGCTTTCAATTTATGAATTCTTTTTGTTGTCATCAGTTTCGCTTTATCTTTCGGATTAGCAACTTTTATTTTTTCAGTCAATTCTAGACATTTAGAGCAAACGTCACGTTATTTATGTGGACGTCAGCCAAAACATCTTTGTTGTACATTATTCACATTGCTCAAATACCCAATTCTGAAGGTAAGTATAATCTACATGTCGTTTTAGATCTGCAATAATAGGGTTCCGCAGCTTTAAATAATTCAATAAATCTCATAACAGACTGCTGTCTCTTTAAAATGTTCTTGGCACTTTTGTGGTCGCCTAACCTCTTGTTTCATTAAACAGACCACCGCCACCTTCAAAAGAAAGCTTTAAAACTCCTTGAACTCGATTTTTTGTTATAAGTAAAATATTTAAAAAGGTATTTTTGCAAACTGGTATTTTTTGCCATATTCAGCTTTTCGGATAAAATATTTAATAGTGCAGGTCTTGTTGGAACAACTTAATGTCGTTTTGGTTCTAGTCTACTTGTATAATTTAATATAACATTATCCTGAATAATTTTGTTGTTTTGTGAAATTTTGAAATATGGATCATTGTTAGTGATCTGCATTGATTTGCTGCAGTGTTGTGCCCACACGTTGCGTACTCCGGAAGATCCTTGCTGCTGTATCTCTAACAAAATTATTATAAGTTAAATTTCTTGATAAGCCGTTTAACATAATGGTTAAAATACCTAGCTGATTTTAATTTATTAATTTTCCGTTCACTAGAGTCTTTAGATTTCATCCTTGTTACTTTTTGCTTAACAGGTATCATATTTCTCTTCCATATTCTATTATGGGTCGACGTAGAAGTTAATTCGAATTAAGTAACGTTAAAGTTGTTTGTATTGATACAATACACTGAAGCTAATTAACACTTTTGTATTATTGTTTTATTTTTAAAATATTTCACTTTTTCACTCGATATTGTGCGATTGTGTGATGTCCACGAGAAAGCTTTTCATTGGTGTATTCAAGATAGCCAAATTTGTATTAAAAACGGCGTTAGAGATTGCTGGTTTTGAAATTAACATGGAATTTTAAGTATAAAATGTTCGTGCACATGGCTGAATTTGATATAAAAATATTTAACATTTGGTAACCCATAAAATGTCGATTACAACGGTGTATATAACTCCAAAATTATATTTTTAAGATGGCTGGTTTTGAAACTAGACAATTCAATTATCTAAATTATTAATAGATATTAACACATGTGCTGATTACAATATTTTTCCGTTGATTGCTTCAACAAAACCGGGCTATTTAGTAAACAATAATAAAAACAATATAATATTTATTTAAATAGAGTTTTTGTCATATTGCTTTGTTATTTTCTAAATAGTTTATTTATTTATTATTTTATGCATCTCTTTGCTATCTATCATCTGTATCCGTTTAATATTTATTTAACTAGAGTTTTTGCCAGTGCTGCTTTATTAATTTGTAAATAGTTTATTTATTTATTATTTTATAAATCTCCTCGACATATTATATATCTGTTTAATATTCATTTAAATAGAGTATTTGTCCTATCGCTTTATTATTTTTCAAATAGTTTATTTATTATTCTATACATCTCCTTGCTATATTTATTTAGAGGTTTTGTCATATTGCTTTCTTATTTTCTAAATAGGTTATTTATTTATTATTTTACAAATCATGCTATCATCAGTATCAGTTTAATATTTATTTAAATATAGTTTTTCTCGTAATGCTTTGTATTTTTTCTAAATAGTTCATTTATTATTTTATACATCACCTTAATATTATATATAATATTAA
>JARJEC010128322.1:0-13026 GCA_030264575.1 Tachinus sp. AB-2021
AGTATGTTATTCACTTTCTTTTATAAAATGTTAAAACCGATCGTCAAGTTTGATGATTCTATTGAAAATGAAATCAAACACTATTCGAATAGAACAATATATTAAAACAATCAAATAACTAGTATCATTTTTGAAGAAGCAAAAGAATAAATTGTGATAAAAACATAGTTATCTACTGGTGGAATAAAGTAACTTTATCCCACTCAGATTAACATTAATAGACATTTTGTTTTTTTTCCTTTGATAAGGCCTATCACGTTTTATTTTACAAATACAAATATTTTTTAATTTTTGTCATTTTCATTCCGATTCCACAAAAATATAATTATGCCGATTGTGAATATAACATTGTATTGTAGCGTACGTGCCTCAGATGCATATTGTTCACTTAAGAAAATTAATCATCCTTGCTTGGTCTAATAATATTCTATTATTAATTTGAGATATTCATGTTTAAAACACTTTTCCTCCATTAATATAAAATAGAAATCTATTAAAAATGATAAAGAGTATTTGCCATTCCCCGTTGTTAATAATAAATCACATTTTTATGAGTTGCAGTAAAATTTATTTTCAGTAAACTTGCACGTATAAAATATTTACATGAATTATAACATTTATAAAATTCTTTGGTATATACAATACAAAAATATATATTAATCAAATAAAAGCATAGAAAGATCTTTAAACAAATAATAATTATGAGGATGACATTTTGATATCTATAAATTATGTAGGTACACGTTCCCAGTCTCTGGTTGTTGAATTTATATATGGCTTTTCTGGCCCTTCTACATATTTTTCTGGTGAATTATTCTGAATGATGGCACTTTTGTTCTGTGGCATGTTGACGTAATTGTCTGATGATTTGAGAATTGTTGTATTGTCGCCATTTGGAGAAATATTTGATAATATATGATAACTAGGATTTGAGAAGCTATCTACTGTTGTCACGTTATCACCAAAATCAGTTGGACTTTTTAACATGGGCCTAAGTTCAAGACCCGCTTCACTTTCACTATCCGAGAGTTTGTTATTTACATCAAACATAAACATATTTTCAGTATTTTCTCTTGGACTGAAGATTTGACCTGGTTTCATGCACATATATCCATTAGTTTGCTCATTATTAGGGATATTGTTGATATAATGTTGTGGTGATGACAAGTTTTCAAAATTTGGTGGAGTAAACATTGCCAAATAATCACTTTCACCTTCCTCTAAACGATTAGTATTCATAACCAAATATGGATCATTTAAATCAATATAATGCTAAAACATTAAATTTAATATTATGGCATAGTTGTATTAAACAACAATAATACATACTTGTTTGACACTTTCATCCAGCATAGTTCCAATTCGTTCTACCAACTTAGTAAATGATGGTCGTTCTGTCGGTTTGCAATCCCAACAATTAAGCATCATTTGATAACTGAAAGACAATTTTAATTAAATAAAATCGTTATTTTTTTAAATTATTTTATTTATTAAATTCTGATTTACATACATATCATTAGTAGCATATTTGGGTGAATCCATTCGATACCCATCTATTAACTTTTGATACAATCTCTCATCAGCTTCCATTCCGGGATATGGCGATTTAGCTAAAGAGAAAAATTCCCACAGCACAATTCCAAAAGACCACACATCAGATTCTGTAGAAAATATGCGATCTCTTAACGACTCTACCGCCATCCATTTAACTGGCAGTGGACCCTAAATAATTAATTATAAGACAACAATATTACTTTTTTATATATACTTTACATCTCCTTTCTTTTTATAATTGCCACTTTTATACATACTCTTGGCTAAGCCAAAATCACATATTTTAACAACATTGTTTTCTGATAAAAGAATATTTCTTGCAGCCAAGTCTCCATGCAGAACCTAAAAATAATACCAAACAGATGGTAATTTAAAAAATATGACTTAATCAATAAAACCTTTCTTGAAGCTAGATACTCCATAGCTCTTGCCACTTGAAATGCCCAACTTAGTAAGTCCTTTGTAGATATAGCTTGAATAGTATTATCTTTATAGTCTCCTCGATAATTAGAGCGCCATTCAGGTTGACTACTACTATTACTTGTCAAAACTTGTTCATCTAAAAATAAATGATAATACATGTATAGAAGAGTTTCATAAAGTGCTCTATAAAATCATTAAAATTCTTAATTTCAATGGTAGAAGAGCTCTGTTTCCGAGAAGGTAAGGAAAACAATTCAAAGAGTAGGATAGAATTCAGCTTTCTTCACAGTTCACAGATTTCTTGGTGTTCTCTTCAATTATGACGGGACAATGATTTAATGAACAAATGGTGACAAAAAGTTAAGTTAAAGTAGATAATGAGAAAATACGCAATTAAGAACAAAGACTATGAGAATGAAGGAACAATGCCTAATGACAATGCCAATTTTTGTAGAGACCCTTTAAATCTACAAACCAAAATTGCAAAGAACAAGGAATCATAAAAACGAAAAAATAGTTAATATTTGAGAAATCATAATAAATAAATTGTTCTTACCTGTTGTACCTGTGGGCGACATCATTACCACCGTTGATTCTGTTTGAGTTGATTGGCCAGTATAATTGGCTCCACGATAATCAGCCATCATTTTGTTTATATGCCCACCTTGTTCGCTATTTTTAGAAAATTTAAGTGCAATATACTTTAGGTTAGTCGATTTTGAGGAATTTGAGTTACTATAGAAAGAAGGATGTTAGTATTAAAAGACCAACCACCAACTAGCAGCGACATAACTAAAAAATTAGACTTATGGAAATTCAAGACCTAGACAGGGGTCTACTAAGATAGTTATGCCGCTGACCAGATGCATTTATGTCAATGTACCTTCTATTACTCGAAAAAGAGACTGATCTGTCCAATACGTCACTACCAATTGCAAAATTTATACAACCAGTAGATTGGTCAATTTGATCAATAAAATTTTCTCTGTGTCTAAACATATAATTTTGTAAATTCCCAAATTGGCAGTATTCAACTATTACAAGTAATTCAACTAAAACAAAAGTTTAAGAATATGTTTTTGATTGTATGTTTATGGTTTAATACGTTTTGCAACATTTTTTGTACATGCTCCTAATAAATTTACCACATTGACATGCTTTCCCAAGTGCACCATAATTTTCAATTCTGAAGCCAAAGCACGTATGTAAGCAGTTTCAGCATTTCGTTTTACCATTTTCACAGCAACTGTAGTACTATCTTCACCATTCACTATAGCTTCAGCTTCTGCTTTAATAACAACACCAAATGCACCTGATCCCAATTGCTTACCTACAATATAAATTATGTATTTATTGTATTATTTACCTAACCTAATAAATTATAATAATTTGATATTAAATTTCCAACTACCTAAAAACACGTCATATTCATGTCATTTTTGAAACATGACGTCTTAAAAATGACACGAAAAATACGTCAATATGACGTCAAAAATGGGACGTCATTTGTTCGATTAAAAATGACGTCTATTAGATGTCATCTATTGGTATATATATAACGTTATATTCACGAATGTCACAAAAAAATGACGTGAATAATGACTGTGCCAGCTGGGTATACAGGGTGATTTATACCAAGAGGCAAAATATGAAAATTCGTGTTCGAGATTAGTTTCTAAACCAAAAATACAAAATAACTTTTTTCTCAATCGGTTTTTCTTTTGGAGATTTAGATTTGGCAACCTAGCAGGTCACTGAACTGGCCCACAACTAAGCATCCACCTTTGTACTTCTTCTCTTGTTAATGGTAATGATGCAACACTTGCAGATGGCTTACAATTCTTCCAGTACTAATACCTGGTTCATCAATCACTGCATCAATTACTTCTATCTTGTACTGCAAATCTTCTTTGATATTTCCAACAACCTATTAAACCTTTGTCGTTGCAAAAGCCGTACCAACTTTAGTTGCAAAAAATGCAGTATTTTTTTAAACTTCATAATAGAAAAAACATGTACTTGTGAAAAAAATTATTGCGGAAAAATAATCAAAAAATTATTATTTGTTTGTCTTTTGTATATTTTTTATGACAAAAAATGCACCTACCGGAGGCTCCTCTCAAAAAATTTACAATGTTTATGTTTTTAATTTAGAAGCTTTTCCTAATGCAAATATTTATAATAAATATAATTTGCAAATAACAATTACTTTATATTTGTTCTGCCTATGAAAAAACCCAATATAGAGAATTTTAATTTATATGTACCGCAAGNAATTGCTCCCTATGGATAATAGCTAACCCTGCAAATTCACCCCTACCTAAAAAGCAATACAAAAAGGACTGTGTCAACTAGTAAACAAGTAAATAAGTCTTTTGTTTCAAAGCAATTTCCGCGACTTACTATTAATTTTATAAACAAAAATTAAAAAAGTTGGGAAAACTTTATGCCAAAATAAAGGCCGATAAAAAAATGTTGTTGTATTTTTTTAATAAGAATCCAATCTCAAACACAAATTTTCATTTTCGCTTCCCGACATAAATCACCTTGTATGCACCAGGCAAAAAATGTAGCATATTTTAACATTGCATCAGAATTTTTTGACCATTGACTAATAAAACTACTATGAGCCAATTTAACAAATTTTGTAATTTCAATAATACCAAAAAATATATTCAAATTTAAAAAAAATGTATGAATAAATTCATTAAAGGAATTAATTAAGCGCCTCATACACGCTCCGGCAGGCCACTCAGTTCCGCCTGCGCAGGTCGCCGGACGTACAGTGGCCTGTCAGGTGTGCTGTGAGGAGCGTGTATGGTGGGCATTATGTTCTTTATTATTTAGAAAACTATTTTGAATTTAATAAAACATTTCAATAGTAATATATTACTTTTGAATATCTATCACTAGAAACTTCATTCAAATGTACAGCGTGACAACGGTAAATTGGAGATGAAAACTTTGTGTTTATGTTTTTACAGGTGTGTCAAATTTAATATTGCACACAAGAATTTTTGTTGATTTTTCCCATAGACGTTCGTGATATTTTGACACTTGAATGTAAGAGTTAAATATTTGCGGGTTATGATAATGAATTTTAATGTAGCAATTTTACTACTTAATATGTTTATAGGAAAATGTTTGGTGAAATTTATTGCAATCTTGATTTAATTTAAAAGCTTTCCCTAATCTAAATGTTTCATAATAAATATTTACAAATAACAAAATTTTATTTTAAATTTTAATCTTAATTACTACCACAAGTGCATAATTAGTTGCCTATCAATCATGGGCGGTAATTGCTCTAATCAAAAATATGCGAATTATGCGGTCTTCAGATATTTTCTTCTGAACTCTGCGACTTCACTCCCATCTTAATCATTTTGATTCTATTGCTAGATAGGCGTTGTGATACTGATTTCCTGTAAATTGGTTGTTCTAGACAGTTAGTCTAGCTTCTTTTATCGTTTATAAGAAGGGCACACAACCACTCACTTTGAGTGACACTAAACACGTTAATCAATTATTTGGTTCATTTTTGTTTCAATGCAATGCGGAAATCACTAAGGTGCACTGATGATTTCTTATGAAGAGTGAAATAATGGTATGTATTTGATTGTTGCTTGTAATGGTGTGGATTTGGATAATATCTTAATATTGAACAAGCACATTATCGGTATTAATATATAAAATAAAACTTTATTTGATTGTCGTATAATAATGTTAATATTGAACAAGCGCATCAGTATTAATTAATCAAAATATCCAAGTGCTCGATACAAAATAAAACTTTATTTGATTGTCGTATAGCATGTTAATATTGAACAAGCACATTATAGGTTTGATTAATTGGTATATTAAAACATTATTAAAGTTTTATTTTTAATTCATATCTTAACTATTTATGCAAAGAAGAACTTAATTTAGAACTCAACATTATATTTTAATTATGCTATATTGTAATTATAATATTTATCAATAAATTTTCTTCTAATAATAAAATAAATTCTCTAAACAATTAATAATTGTAACCAAAAGATCAACTCATAATAGATGCCAAACTGTAAGGCCGTGTCAATATAAATTCAAATTTTGTGCAAAATAAGAGTTTGCACTGCTTCTTCTTTGCTATTGCTGGTAAGTATGAGCTGATTGAAATCAGCCAATGAGCGTTTATATGAATATTCGTTTATACCCATGGTTTCTAAGCATATCAAGAATTGTTATGACCTATTTTGTTATAGTGATTTTGTCAATTTTTCCATAAAAGGTAATCAAATATTGTACAAATATTATTACAACTTATTAAACAGACTATGTGGTAATGACAGTAAGTGTTTTAATTTTTTATCAAATCCAAATTAATAATAATTAGAAATAGCCGTTAACACGTCAATAATATTTTATTAAAATATTGTCAACGATTTTTTGCCGCACATAAATACTGTGCTCTGAAAAAATTGTGTGGTGAAATGGGGTGCCAAGCGTATACAAAGGAATAATATAAACTATAAATAATCACACACTTGAGAACTATTTATCGCACACTATCTTTGTACCGCGCTTGTTAATAGATGATTATTGACTAATGCAATATGATGTGCATTTGATATGTCCGCTACATACGTTATAAAAACCATACTATTAACGCATTTCCCTGCAATAATACGCGTTAAGAATTTTATCGATTAAAATTTTCTTATTACACCATCAAAAGGTGGGAAAACGAAAAAAATCACACATCAATGGCATTTAAAATTAATCTGACAATAATTAACCTGTATTTTTGAACCGAAAAAATGTAGAAATTAAAGGTTTTTGCATTGCATTGTTTATGCAAATATTATATTTATTTAATTTTTCCACTATAATCTTATTTATTAGCACAAAAATTCGGGCGCAATTTGGAGTAGTTGTAAAGTAATTCATGAAGAAGAAAATCAACAAGCAACACTGTTCAATTTCCTAAAATATATCTGTACCGAGGAATATTCAGTAGAGAATTGTTTTAAGATTTGACTGGGATTTAACATGAAGTCGAGTAACGTTGCTAATGTTATTATATGCCTTTTTGCAAATTCTTTTCAATCTTTCAATACACTGATCTTTGCAAATATGGTGCAAGCAGAAGAAATCGATCGTAGGATTAAGAAAAATTTCCCGATTAAAACCATGTGCTCGAAAATTATTATTAATTAAATAATATAATTGTTAATTTATAATTCAGGTATGTGATTCAACGATATAAATCATATGACACTTTTTCAAGGCCAAATGGCACAAAAATAAACAATATTATTATTATAAATAATGATTAAAAAATAAATAAAACGTATAAAATAATAAAAGATTATAAGTATTATACACTCAGAACTTTTAAACATTTTCTTGTGCTATGATCTATTTTTGTATACCACTATAATTAACTATTATTTCATGCTTTAATTTTGTGGTATAATAAAAATTCATTATACATGGTATTTTTTCAAAAGTATCCACCCTGGATATCAAAAAATTTATAGCAAAAAAAAACTTGGAAAACACGTCAATTTTATTTTTAGACATACTTTTGACATGTGTGTCAGTTTTTCACTCCCCTTGTCCCCATCCCAACCCCATTCTTTTCACTGTCTAAGTTTTCTTCTACTTTTTCATAAGTATTGCCCAGTTTTGCATCTAGAATCCTTTATAATTTTTGCATTGTTTCTTTTTTTAGTATACATATTATTACTGCCACTTGCCTGTGTGTAAGTATTTTATTCTGCCCCCAGACCATTACACATATTACTAGTAACAACTTCTGCTTTCATATTGGAATTATACTATTGTCTCTTGATGCTTTTAATAATTTTCATTTTCTTATTCCTTTTTTAACTTATTCTCTGTAATTATTTTCTCACTGTATATTTTTTCACAAAATTGACAATTCCTGCATTCAATAGTAGCAATACCAGCATATTATATCTTTTTTATTTATATTTATTCTTCATTTATTTTTTGTAAGAACTTCCATTCTTATTCTTTATTGATTGCTTGCACCTGTTTTTGCCATCTTGCTCTGCTTTTTGTAGTCTTCAAATGCTTTTTTAGTTCCTTTCTGTAAGTATAGCTTCCATCTTTTATCTTTATAGCAATTTGCTCTTTTATTTGTTGGTTTCACCGTTTAGTATGCATGTTGTAATCACCACTAATTTATGTTCTAGATGCCTTTTTTGCCTCTTTCTTATAATTGTTTTAAATCAATCCCGTGCTTTTTCAAAAGTTGTTTCATCTTCTTTCTTCTATTTTTCTCAAGTTTTTCGACTGTCATGTCTTGTGTTTGTTTTATGTTATAATTGCAACTAGCATGTACTAATAGCTACCTATTTCCAAACTTTCACGTTTGTTTTCACAAGTCACTAATATAAGCTATCATTTTTATATAAGCTGATTTCAATTATCAACCATTCATTTCTAGATCTAACTTTACTTGTATATTTATGAATACCTTTATTTTTAGATTTTATATTTATTAGCATCATCTTAATTCACAAAAATTTAGCATTTTTATACCATTGCCATTTGTTGTATCTTCTCCATAGCCACTGAGAATTTCATCGTATCCTTTTGTTTTATTTCCCACTCACTGTTAAAATTTTCTCATATTATTACCAATGTTAGCTGCAATTCTACCCAGAAATCATTTTTGTTATTTTTGTTGTCATCTTTATTTGGTCCATAAGACTACCTCTAGAGTAATTTTTGTGTTTGATACATACGATTAAAAAAACTATATAATCATCTCTCAAGCACTTTTCTTAAAAGAAATTAAATTAACTTTCTTAAAGTTTTTGTTATGTAAGCTTATGCATGTTAGAATTTAAAATTAAATGACTCGTTACTCAAAAAAACAATAAAATTAGATGAAAATGCTTGACATGAGATTATACAAAATTTAATTTCCTTTAATTTATAATCGTACAAAACCTGCTTAGTAATTCAAGATCACATTTATTAGATCCATGTTACAAAAAATGTTTATTTATATATAGTTATCTAGAAAAATTAACAATCATCAAATAATATTAAAAATTATAGTATAATGTTAAAAATGTATATTGAATTATGTAATGATATTGTTAATAAAGAAAAAATTATATTCTAATACCAAATATAACTTCGTGCTACATATATCAACATTTTTATAAATAAAACATTGATTCTAATACTAAGCATTAAAAATAAATGTCATGCGTTGAATTGATTTTATATATTATTTTCTATCTATTATGGGACAAATTTGTGACTTACCAAATTTTAATTTTTCTCTAGGAAATTCCCATTTCTTATCATATGGGAGCAATTCTGCTTGATCATCGATGCCGAGTTCAGGATTTAAAGAATCGACGGCACCCTTTTCAAAATGTTCTAGTCCAACTTTACGCAATTCATACTTCAAAACCTTAAATATATAAATTTGAATTTTAAGTTTAAAATAATTAATCATAGAAACCTTTTCTCTGCGTATTTTAACAACTAAAAATATAATGCAACATAGTAATATAGTAGTGAGTACAACTATAATAAAATACATCCATTGTGCACTTGGTTTATCTGAAAGCTTCCGATAATATCAAATATTATTACATTTTTATACGATATACATACTATTAAAATATATGTCCATTGTTCTAAAATCGGTACCCACTCTATTCTCAGCAATGCATTTGTATGAACCTTCATCAGATTCAACTGTTTTTTCAAATTGCAATACTTGCCCGTTGTCATTTAAAGTTGTTCTATTATTCATAACAAGTTCGACATTATCCTATAAAAGATAATTGTAATAACGCTCAATAAAAAAAATATAATCATACTTTTTGCCAAATAATTGTTGGTTTGGGGATCCCTGATATGTAACATTTTAATGTCACTGATTGTGGAAGATCCATTTTAAATGTACCATTTAGATTTGAATCAAAAATTTCGGGGAGACCGGGTTCTTTAAAATAAATAAAACTAAGCACTGATTTCTATTGATGTTGCATATAATACCTGTTACTTCTAACTGTATAGATTTATCTAATGTCAACTCATTCAATGATACATTACACTTATATGACCCATAGTCTTCTACGGTAATATTTCTAATTCTTAATGTTGTTTTATAGGAATATTCCGTATGGCTTCTTTCAATGATATGATCTACATTAATAATATGTTATTGCATCATTATTGTATGTTGGATAATTAATACTCACTGTCCTCTGATTCAATTAATATTCCATTTTTAAACCAATGTATTTGATCTGTATAGTTATAAATTGAAACCGCACAATATAATTCAACCACTTCTTCTTTTGCCACTTTAGAGGTATTCATCTGATTGACTACATTATCAGATGTCCATATATTAAAACCATTTTCATTAATATCTAAGAAAGTGTAAAATGAGTTTTTTGATTATACTAAAATATTGTACAAGTTAACCTGTTACGTAAAATCCAGCTGTAGTATAGTCATTTCCATAAGAGTTTACAGCACCACATGAAACATATCCTGATTTGTTGGCATAAATTTTAACTTCTGATATGACTTGTAACCCCATATGTGTTACACTATCTTCTATAATGTCTTCAGTTTCACAACTATTATCCAGGCATGGTTTGTACTGCCAATATATTTTAGGCTCTGGATACCCAGCTGCAGCACACTTTATTGTACTAGTTTTCCATAATAAATGATAATTATCAATATCAATTGCAACAGATGGTTTATCTAAAATAGAATTTTATTGTTTAAAAAAATTTATATTTACATCTATTATCCGAGAATTTAAAAAAAAAGAAAAGAGTGTTTCTTTATAATAACAATTATTATTATGACTTTAATATGTGTTAATTCATAAAAGAACACCATAAAATATAGACTATTATAGACTATATGTTTACCACAAGATTTTTAATTTTTCTATAAAATAATGTACATATTTAAGTTTAGCTTAAGCGAAAGTTTCAATGTTTTGATTATTTCTAAAGGTTTCTGTTCAGCTGCAAACAAATAAATTGATCAAAATTATTTGACTTACATTAATTTTTTTAAAATTATTTTTTTAGAACAAACTAGCTGGTAGGTACATTTTAATTTTTTCAAATTATTCAATCTAATAGCTGTCTTTAATTTTTTTAAAATATTGACTGGTACTTAATTATACTCTTTATACACAACTGAAGTGACCAGCATTATTTTATAAATTTATTTTTTTCAAAATTTCATTTCATTTTTTTAAATCTGTCAGATCGATCTGGCTGGTATTCCTTTATACACTTCAAAATGAAGTGATTAGTACTATTTATTTTAAATACATTCTATTTTTTTAAATGTACTGGCTCTATTTAACATTTTTTAAATTGATTTTCAAAACAAACTGGCTGGTATTTAATCCTTATAAATTGACCAAAATAAACTGACCAGTAACAATTTTTTTAAAATTATTCAATGATTTCTTTCCTTTTATTTATTGATCTGAAAATATGCATGCATATTAATTTATGCTAAAATTCACAATCCGTTCTTTTATCTTAAGTTTATTTATGGCTAAAAGATTAGTCATTCACTACTGATATTCTAAATTTTCGCTGTTTTAACAATTTAGAACTCTAATACTAGGTATACTAAGCGTCTACAACAAATATTGCAGATTTGTTATTTTTAGCATAAATTAAATGTTTATGCTAATTATCAGATCATTCAACAAAGATACAATTTTAAGTACCAATTTTTAAAAACGCTCCAGCACAAAAATATTCGAATTTTAGTCAAAATCGATTTAGTAGTTTTTGAGTTTACTTTATACGTATATAGACTTTCTTTTTTTTAGGATGGAGATTAATCAGACAAAGGCCAGATAACTTTGTAGATCATTTCAAAAGAAAATAAAAACCTTAATTACAAATTTGTCAATATAAATATTGTTTTAATTGGGTATTTTATGTAACAATTTGCTTTTTTTAAATAATAAGTGCTAGCGATTTATTGAAAATTAATAATAAGAAATATGAAAAAATATACAAATTACTAATAAAATTCCAATTACAAAGTAGGCAATGAAATCAACACAACAAATATTAATTTTTCAGTTTGACTTACATACTATGTGGATTATTGGAAATAATATTTGATGTGTGTATTAAGTTGTCTACATTATATATTTTAAATTTTAAAATTTATTTAGAAATTTTGATGTTGCCAAGCGTAACGAAACTTTGAGGACCTCATGAGGCCAAACAAACAATTTCTCAGAATTTTGTCCGCCAATTAATCCCCATCCTGTATATATAGATTGATATAACTGCCATCAGCTGTAAAATGAACGCTAGAACAGTAAGTAATAATAAATGTGGTTTATTACCTGTTACATATAAAATCAAAGAAAGAGTTGCATTTGCATATCCATTGGTTGCGGTTAAAGTATAATTTCCAAAATCATTAATCGCAATTGAATTTATTTTAAGAAATGCCTCACTTGATGACACATTTGTTTCATACTTTTTACTTTTTGTGTCACTCCAACTTAATATTTCGTTATGTTTGTTATCAAACCTAAAAATATAAATTGATGTTAAGTCTATCAATGTACTGCGATAATATACTAGAAAAAAGTTACAGTAACAATAATAATAATAATAATAATAATATTTATTTTACATAAAACAAAATATTACATAAGATATACATGTTTCCTTGACTTATTTTACATGACCTGTATTCATGTAAAATAAGTCAAGGAAACACAATTTAAAATACAAAATACAAATTAAGACGTTTTACAAAAATTAATAAATTCATCAATCGTGTAAGGTTCACATAACATAATTTCTTATCATTAATTTCTTTTAGGTGGCCTGGCAAACAATTAAACAATTTAATGAAGCATATATTGGTGTCTTTTTGGTTATTTCTAGTCTGTTTACAAATAAATATTGGACCTTGCATCATGACTACCCTTTTTATTGTACAACTCAAAACTAATTTTATTTTTAAAATTAAACAGTAATAGTTCGTAAA
>JARJEC010128369.1:0-17530 GCA_030264575.1 Tachinus sp. AB-2021
GGAGAACGGCGATATATATATATATATATATATATATATATATATATATATATATATATGTAGTTTTTTGCAGTTTTGAGGTTATGTGGGTAGCAATTGGGTATGGTAGTAGGTCACCGTATTTATTGGAGACACTATGCACGCTTAACGGTATATAGCTTCATAGGTGAACATTTTATGCCCCATTTTCGCAAATTGCAAATCCTGACTTATTCAGTAGAATATGTTTCTACATAACATAATAGGCAGGAAGTTCAATCGTTTGCCCTGTTAACACAAAATCACAGAGAAACTTAGCATGTGATGAGTTAGACCAAAAAGATATTGATAGGCTCGTTAAATCGATGTTTCAATGGGTCAAAAAGAACACTATAATTTTTTTAAAGTATTATTGTTAGTTTGACAAAGACATTTTTATAATTGGATTTTTTTACTTTATAAATAAAACATACAAAAATTATCGAATTTTTACAATTATTTCATGGTAGTTTAACACTTAGTATATTAAGTGCATTAAAATTGTATACATTTATTTTGATTGTATTTTGTTCAAAAGTGACTTTGATAATCAAATTACAAATAATATAAATGAAAGCGACTTCAAACAACCACCATAAAAAATGTGGTCAAACTTGGCTGTTCATTTGGCAATTTGATTTTAGAAATTGTGAAATTTCCATTAAATAAAAAGGTACGTTTATTTTAATAAAAATTAATACTATCTATTAATAAGTTGAAGTTTGTTCATAAAGATTATGTATTTTCTAATATATTTATTTATTTAATGCTACATTATAGTAACGCGTTAATAAATATAACAATTTTCATGAAAATAGTTATTTGCTACATATTTGATTATTGCCAATTATATTACCACACAACATAGGTTGATGTATATTATCTGCCTATACGCCTGATGATGTCTTGAAACAATTGTACAATTAAATATAATTTTACGTTCTACTGCGAATCCGTGGTTGTGAAGACTCACTAAGACAAAATATTACTTTACACTTCACAAATATAACCTAATCTAACAAAAAATAATGTTGTGGGAATGAAAAGAATAAATCAGTGATCTCGACCTATCAATTCTTTTTATCCTTGTAACTAAATTTTATAAATTAATTGACAAATAATATTAATGTGTTCGTGGAGCTACGAACTAATTGATAAATAGTATTAACTCGTAACTAGAATTATAAATTTTATAAACAAATTAATAGATTTATGAGATAGAATAGTATATTAAGTCATTCATATACTTATAAATAAATATATATATATATATATTAACAAGTTAATAGTTTTATGAACAGTACATAAATACTATTAAACTATACATAAAGTTGTAAATGTTTAATAAATTCTATTAAGACGTTAGACTTATGTTTTTTACATTAATATTATAAACTTGTTAATAATTTTTTTTTATTCACTTCTATTTATTGATATGTATGTGATAATTGAGAGAATTTATAAACTATTAAATAAATACAATACATTTTTTTTAAAATTCTATTAATAGACTCTAGCTATGAACACGTTAATGGATATATATATATATATATATATATATATATATATATATGTGGCCAAAAATATTAAACATACATAATAAAAACACTTGTGTAATTATCTGAAGATAATAAATCAAAAAATATCAATTACTTTGTTACTAACGTGATGTACTAACTAGTAATTCTAAACGCTATAAAATTTTATTAAAAATAATATAATTTATATTAACTAGATAAAGTTAAAGATTCAACCTACGTACATTCCTAATGAGTAATACTTACACAGTTACAAATGTAATTTACTCTTTACGTGTTTTACGAATAAAATAATTTATCGTCTCGTGAAAATATTATTTCTCTTATTTGTATGGAAATAAATTATTCACGTGCAGAAAGCAGGTTTGTAAGATGCAAATTATTAGATAAGTGATAATTTTTGTTGTCTTTCAGCCAAGGATAATAATTTCATATACATAGAAATGAGAATGATGATGTAAATGACAGCAGTTACCGGAAAGTTAAAAATTCAACTGTAATTTATTTAAGTTATTAAACTACATTTACTTTTATTGGAATAAAATTAAATGCATTCATATTGTGTCATCAACTAATAATAAGCAATAATAATAAATATTTATAGTATTGTTCCGACTTTTGATTAATGTCATACATTTGTCGAATAAAATCGAAATAAAACATATAATAAAATAATTTAGCCATATAATAAGTATTTTAAAAACGTAACAGACAACTTTAAGAACAAAGATTTAAAAAGCTGTGTGATTTTTTAAAAAAAGTTTGTCAAAAAAAACATTTAAAGAATAAGTAAATTTACAGCAAAGAAACTGCTTTGAAGTACCGAATTTGTTTGCTTTGTTAAAAGAACTTAATTAATTAATTTTCACAGATCATGACGGCATTAAAACTTCAATCATCACTGTGTGTTACCAATAATATAATATGTATAATATTTAAATTAATTATTATAATGTACTATATGTTTGTTATTATATTGCATTCTTACCTGTACGTTCATTGTTTGCATTAATGTGTTGTCAATTTATATAAGGCAACCAATAATAAATTTGTGAAGTGAATGTTAAAATTAAGTATGAGTGTGTTGCTAAAAATATTTTATTACTGATAAACAGTAATAAAATAAAACAACGATTGAATAATAAATAAGTCATAATAAGTGCCCATTATTATCCTCTATTTTAATATTAGGTCGATAGTCCGTAGTAAATATGTACATGTACATGTCCATATATAAATGTTCCAACGCATATTTAATTAATTCAATGTTATAATTGCTGTATGAAATGTTAAAACAACGGTTAGTGTTTGTTATTATTATTATTGATGATTTTATGGACATATATAAAATTCTGAATGGATGGTAATACTTTGATAAAGAAAGATATTTACATTTTTTTATACTACATAAAGTAAAACAAATGCTATATCTTAAATGAATGTTAGAAGAACGAGCAAAACTGAACCCGTTAAAGTATGAATCCAAAGTACATTTTGTTGTCTGTAAGGCATATATATTTTAAAATTATTAATTATTAACTTTTTATGTCCTTTTATTTACCACCAAATAAGGGCAAAAAGTATACAATTATTTTTACGTTTTATTTTAATAATTTAGATGTAACAGCTAATTATTTAAACATTTTTTCTGCTATCTTAAAAGTCCTCTTTCTTCGCAGTCACATTTATGTTATTTAAAGATAATGTACTATTTGACTTATTTATTAATTGATACTATTTAACTTCCATAATAATGTGGAGTAGATAAAATCTACAATATTAGCATAAAAATCATGTGTATCCATTATTGTTATTTAAGAGTGATTTGTTTAGAATTATTAAGTGCAAAACAATATCTATATTTCAAATTTATTCATTTCTGCATTAATATGGTAATAATTTAATTCAATTGTTTGTGTATGTGTGTATAAATAGCTGCAATTATATTTATTAATCTCAAATGAGAAACAAGAAAACAGCAGTTGCTACCTGCATACCATAGAAAGAAGTCTAAAAACGCATGCCTAGATTATCATTTTAATTGTATTACATTTAATATCTAAATAGTAATGTACAATAATTATGCTAAACTACACATGTTATAGCATTGTATCATTATTAAGAGACATAATATGGATGTTAAAGGTGTTAATATGCAAGATGTATGTCACACGTTTAAATTTAATTGTCTACATAACTTAAATTAGAAAAAATATTATATTCAATTAATATTGTATTAAATATTAATCGCACTTACCATAATTTTTTTCAAAACACTTTTATTATTAAATATTTCAGAGAAATTCAGAAATACTCAAAATTTTTGTTAGACTTTCTTCTTTCTTATTTGAATGTCAGTCCTTCTTATTTATTCATTTAAATCTTTCTAGACATTATTCAAAAAAAAAAAATACTTATTGTAATTAATTTGGACACGTTTGGTAATCATTTTAAAAGTTGCATAAATTAAATAGTTTGACAGTTTACCAATATTCTGTTTCAATCTACGAGTAAGAATAATGTTTTGGCAAAAAGCGACTTTTTATAGCAAGTTTTTCTGCGCACATATTTTATATCTTATTTAGTTTGCAATACACATCTTGCAAATTATAGTTGCGTAATTATTCAATGTTTATTACAATTCGTGTATTGCTGATTATCGAATGAAAATTTGTTTGATTTGGAGAATTACAATCAATGTGGTTTCCTAAAGAAACATAATTTATCTAAAGAAAAAGAGTAAATTAGCAATAATTATTAATATACACAAGTTATATTTGTAAAGATTATATCATAATAAACGCCCGATTTGATTGTCAGTAATTCCATGATTGTCGGTTATTAATTCTGGCATATCTAAGCCAATCAATGCGCTGCATTTGAATTAGAATAAAATAATCTAGAATTTTATCACAAACAAAACATAAATACTTATTTTAATATAAGTCTACTGAAAACGTTTATATCAATAGAGATAACGTATAACGTGTAAAAACATGTGAATATTGTGCTTCCATTCTAATCCCACTTAATAAAACAAGTTATCTACGCATTAGAAAACCCCTGCTAGATGTAAAAGGATGCATCCCGGTCTCACTTCACGTTATATGTTGATTGGTGTATTGTTATCTGAATCAGTTTTCACGAATCCATTCTGATTCCATTGTAGATTTCTTCTTATTCTAATGTCTGTTCCAGCTAGTCGTTCTGCTCTAATTGGTAAGAAATTGAATTTTAGAAAAATAATGAAGAATCCATTGATTGCAGATCCACCCTTAATAAAATATTATAAAAGAACATTAAAAATGGATTACCAGCAATTTTACTTATAGTTTATATGTGCAATTTTTTATTTAATTGCTTTAATTATTCTACATTTTGTTTCTTTCTCATTGCTTTTCTCCCATGTCTTTTTCGTCTTTCTCTTTATTTTGCTGCAGTTTCTTTCGATGGATTTGTATTATTTGTCAATTGAAATAATATAATGTTGTCTACATTGATGGCTGCTCCGATTTTTGAGTTTCCTTCTTCTGTAAGTCTTCTATTTATTGCATACAAATTTTGTATGTTACAATAAATTAAATCTGCACGTACAAAGTCAATGTGAGTGATTATATGTCTTTCCAAAAATACTACACATTCATCTAGAACACTAAATATGCGCTACAGATAACCAATATCTCAAACACACAATTCTGTAGTGTTCTCCAAGACCAAAACTGTTCAAGTAATTGATAAAGTTTCAATGACCATCCTAAATTGAGTTAAGTAGTACTAAACTTCTTCGTACTTTCTTTTGTTTCAAACATCAATATTTTTATAAAAAATTTCATTTGTATGGCTTTACCTAAATCCAGATCCCAACAATTTCGCAATTTCCAAAGATAATATTGATGCAGTTATCATCTAAATTACTCACAGAAGCGCTTCCTTTTGGCTATCTTTTTGTGCAGATTTCTCATCAAATTTAGATTTGTTTTGTAAAGTATATCCGATTTCCAAATAATAGCAGGGTCAGAATCTTAGTTTTCCTACGTATAGTATTAGTTTGCTCACAGCCATAATATTGGGTTTTTCATTAAAAGCGACGCATTTTGTTTGTTCAATTAAAAGACTTGTGGATTAGTTATGAAAATGATTTTTATTTCAAATTAAAGTACATTCAATGCCATTATTTATGGAATAAGACATCGTTTAAATGACCGCCGCGGAAGCGCTGGCACGAGTGAATACGCTGGACGTTGTCCATGACTCGAGTACACAAATCGGCCGAAATACCAAAAATTTCGCGATCGATGTTGGCCAGCAGCTCTTCTAACGTTTTTGGCTTGTTGGCATAGACCAAAAAGTCTAAAGGGGTTAAGTTGCACAAACGAGGCGGCTATTTGCAATCACCGTTGTGTGAGATAACTCGCTTGTAGAACTTGGTCTTTAATAATTTGATTGTGTCATACGATGGATGGCACGTTCTTCGAATAAAGTTGTGACGTGTACATTACTTCAGTCTGCTCACTCGACCATATGCGACAATTTTGCTTGTTGACAAAACCATCGAGCCAAAATTGAGTTACATCCGAAACGATGATTTTTTCTGAAAGTCGTCATCAGCTTCCATCTGGTCCAGAGCCGAATTAGTAAATGTGCGACGCTTAAAATGGTCGATTGGTTTCTATTCTTGAGTCAACGCAATCTTATAGGGGCGTAGAGCCAAACCCGCAAATTTTGCCACAAACTGGTCACAACGATGTTCAATGTCTGCGATCGGCGTAGAATTGACATCCTTGACTGCTTATGCACACTTTCTTGAACGGCCACGATATTTTCTGCACTTCGAGCATTACGTCGTCACATATTTACTGGAACATTACGCAATGCATAAGTTTTTTTCGAATTTTTGCACCAAACGTTCAATAGTCCGTCTTGTTGGACGGTTTTGTCGACCGAAAATTAGCGTAACCGCACGCAACGTAGTCGCGATAGAACGTGAACTTTAATAAAAATGTTGAATAATTTGCAAACGTTGTTGAACCGTGTATCTCTCCATAATTGCATATACTAATGTTTCAAAATGTTACAGTATTGCGGAACCAACTTCACTTCTTGTTGATAATAAAATCTTAGTATATTAGAATAATAAGCATATTGAATATAAATGACAATTATATATTGCCTTATTATTATGTCAGAAATATATGTTGGAAATTATAATGATGGCGAGAAATCATGTAATTATTTAAAAATATAGATATAAAGCAAAAATAAAAATAATAAACTGCCTGGGTTGCATATCCAATACGGCCGATGTCGAATGTTTGCAAGGCAAGCTACGTTAGGCACGTTCAACACTTAGATGGGTGACCGCATTGCCCCCTTCCTTTACTGGTATCATTCGCTATTGGAAAACAATTAATGGCGCAAATTTCTAGAGTACAAGCGTTAACTTAACATACCTACTAAAAGCCTTAACCTTAACATACCTACACAAACATGGCTGAAGGGCCTCGAGGTTGATGGCCAGAGTAAAACCCAATAAATACAAATACTACTAAAAATAATTTGTCAATAAATTACAAACGAATTAGAGTAGAGAAGCCAACCTGTCTATATAAAATAAATAATAATAAGTATGTTTAGCTAATCGCAAAATTTCAGTAACATTGTATGTCAATTACATACGTGAAAATTTACACTATTCATCTACGCGGCTTGTAGAATAACGTTTTTCATTCGTATGTAATATGCCATTTACAACTCTTGTTACGTAATATACCATTATCCATTACCCAATGGTAAAGTGTATTTTCAACTTCATAAATAGTTGTTTTTTACATAGAAACTTTTATAACATTTGAAAAACATTATGAAATATTTTTAAAAAAATATAGGTAACTTTGTAATTTGTACTGATTGGCATTATTTTATTATGTTATATCAATTGTAATATAGCCGATATTTTGATTTTATTTATATATTTTTTATATGTTATCATTAAAGAGATGTGTATACATATATAGTTGCCTCAACATATTTGTTAAGAACTAATTAATATAATTAGTAGTTTACGACTTTAAAGCACGTGAAGCTTGTTTGCAAAGCTACTATAATTAACCGCTAGCAAATAACATGAGCTGCGGTTGCAAAGTTTGCCGTTGGTTGCAGTTTGGAGTGTTGGGGAGTTGCACTAGAACTGCAGACTATATTTTAATTAAAATTAGCATAATTGCAATCATAAATATGCTACATGAATAAACTAAACTTTGTTTTAAATATAAAATATAAGTAAAATATTGTACAATTATTTTGTTCATCAATGTATTAATAGTTATTTAACTCACTAGCGTGTTAATGGAAGGGATATATAATATAATAATAGCTTGAACGTACCGAGAGCATTAATTATCGACATTATTAATTCTTATTAATACGAGTGTTGTCAACTTAATATTCTAAATATTTTTTCAATATACGCCCTGATGTTTTTAATGGCCAAGCATGTATTAACAGCGACCATTAACGGTTTCCTGTCAATACATTAAATTGAATGTTTAATAAAAGATCAACAGAAAATTAAATAAATAATTTTTTTTAATTGCACTTTTTTAGTATCGATTCTCTCCTCATACTTAAACACAAAAAGTTGGAAGTTGCCATAGGCCATAACCCAAATCTTTAACCAAAACCGCAGCTACATGAACGGCATCTCATGCGCACTTTTCTGAGCTTATTTTTATTTCTATGTTTACAACTAAAACAGGTGCATAACGCCAGCTTAAAATTACATATAATATAAAACGTTTTAAATAAAGCTTATTGTCTTGTTTTTTTTTAAATAATTTTCATAGAGTGACTAATTCCGCTGTGATTAATTTATTTTCTATTTTTATTGTTCAGTTGATCGTTTTATTAAACTGTTTATTTAATATATTCTCAGAAGACCGTTACTAGCCCCTATTAATGCATCCATTAAAAACATTGTTGCCTCGCTAGGTAATAAGCTGTATGTTCATATTATTGAAAAATGTATTTACAATGCTAAGTTCACCGATTTAAATTATTTTAAGACAAGAGTAATGGTCAATGCTATTATGCTAATTGTAAATTTTGTCAGGATTCGAAATTTTGTCACGGAACTAATTTAGATATTCAGAACATTTTTAAGAAGCAATCAACCGAAAATATTTGTAATCAATACTGGTGTTAATGTTGATTAATGATCTCGCAACGATCACGCGTTTTGCCGCGATTATTAATAGCTTTCATTAATAATCTCGTTGATTAAATAACTAATAATAAAATAATCATTGACTAGAATAAAATATTCAATGTATTTTTGTATCTACATGAATTTTTAAAATTAAAAACTATGAATTCTAGTACTACAAGCAAGCAGTATTAGCATGTACGCGCCCTTTAAAATTGATTCTGTCTATTAAATTTCCCCGAAAGCTGCTTGCGTCACATTTCCCTTATATTCCTATTAAAATATCCGACAATGAATCAGTTCTATAATTATGCACCCTCATTAAAATTTGATGTGCAGAATGTGTGATTTTTAGCGGAACTGAATTAGATGAATTATTGAACCGTCCGCAAACACAGACAGACGATACGTAATAATTGCAGTCCTGGAAGCCTGAAAGAGGTGTCGTCATTACAAAATATCTCTCTGTGATGTCACGCGATCGATGAAACTATGTTACGTCATGAGAGATAAATGATTGCAGGAATGAATTGCGGAGGGCTGGGTTAATTCGATGAACAGAAATGTTTATCCGAACCACAACGTTATAATCGACCAGTGACCGCATATATTTTATGTTTTGTTATATAATTTTATTTTGAAACGTGTTTGGTTTTGCTGTACGGATGAGATTATTGTATTATTATTATGATTATTATTATTATGACTCCGTCGCGTCTGTGCATTCAAACCCACTTGATCTGATTCACAGTGTAAATATTTGCTGGTATAGCAAATTATTTTAAGTTTACTCAAGGCTTTTTACATATTTCTAGGATGTTTTATAAACTAATTATGTGTATAAATCTGACAATAAAACGCTTTTTAATAATATTTTTTAATTTTCAGAAACGTTTAGTAGCTGAAAATAGTGAGTATTTTTAACTTACAATTTTACTTATTTATTTTTATTAAATATATATTATTATTATTAATATTTATTATTCCACAAATATATATTATAAAATCGAACAATGTTTCTTAACTCTGGCATAAACTAAATCAAATTATACTTTTTGTCAAGAATCTTGCACTCATGACTTTTAAAAGTAGTGCAATCAATTACAATTTTATGAATATGCAAGGTGGCAAGTAAAATAGGTAAGGGCTCATATATTTGTTATCTATAAATATTTTCATTAGTAATACAACGAGTGTATTAATGATTAGCGAACTTTAATCTATTTCAGATCAAGAGTAAAATTTGCGATAATCATTAAAAGGAAAGGGTTGTATTTGTCAAGAATATTTCACGAAAAAATAAACTTAAACACTATAACCTTTTATTTATTATAGACATTAATATTCAATTTATAATTTTATTCAGTGCCGATTTAATATTTAATAATGTTATCATAAACGTCACTGGCGAAAAAACAAACGATAATTTTTATGAATTTTATATTGTAGTAACAAAATAACAAGAAAACTAGAGAAATAATAATTGCAAAGCTTTAACACCAATGCAATAAATAATTTATATTGAAAAAAGCGTGTTTTCATTTATTTTGCTTTATTTTATTTATTTATTTAATGAAGTTGTCTGTTGTGTAAAATGGAGCTGATTGAACTCTTCAATTCCAAATTGCTATTTATCAATTTGCTTGTCTAAGCCACTCAAAATCATGCATTTGAATTAGAGGGAAATGGAAAAAGAAAAATAAACAAAATTGCACATTATGATTTTTTTTTGTAATTTACGCGTCTATTTCCTGATTAATCTTTTTGAATTTAGATATTGTTGCAAAAAAAATCTAAAAAAACTATTTCAACAAATAATTGAAAATGAGGTTTTGTTGCAAATATTTCTGAAAATTAGCAGATTAAGTATCTGTATTCCCATAGTTACATCATGTAGTAAAGGAAACTAAATGAATGAATGAAAATGTCTCATCCTCCACGGATATTCAATAAATATGATAATTGTTTCATTTAGGTCAATGATCAGTTTTGACGCAACGCTTTGTTCTCTTTGTAATAATTTTGCCTTAACTTCCATCTTACATGATGTTTTTGCTACTTTGGTTGGAATATTTTTCTTAAACGGTTTGTAATACTAACATTTCAAAATACTAATAGTTCCATCAGTACTAGACCTTAACTGATCAATAATTAAATACTGTCAATATTTTGAAATATTGACAGTAATATTGGTTGTATAAGGGGCCTTTATAAATTAGCACAATACCGCATTTAATTTGCAATATATTGTGGCGTGGCGGACCAAATATCCACATTTGTAAAAAGTATGGTTTGCGGTGGATACGTGGAAGAAAATCATTATGTAGCCTAAGGTGGAAAGTTTGGTAACAATTAAGCATTGCTTGATATTTTGTTAGTCGTAGATGTTTTTTTGTCATATTATTAGAACATCCGGTTTCAACAGCACGCTGCTTATACCGCGAGAGTTTTAATCAATTTTGTCCGTGAAACATTTTCCAGATGCCTGATTTTCAGATATGGTGACATTTTATGGTCACCCCGCCCGCCCGATCTAACTCGATGCGATTTTTTGTGATGGTCAAAAGTATACGTACGCACTACTTAACAATTAAACGAATTAATTATATGAGGTAAAATCGCAGCAATTTTGGCAGAAATGTTGAAGGATGTGGTGCGGAACTTTAATCAACATCTGCAAGAATGCGCTAATCTTGAAAGGGCGGCATTTATTGGATGTTCTTTGTCATAATTTATTTAATTTTTTGTATTATAATAAAACTTTAGTTCAGTAGCTACAAAGTATGATTATTTAACTTGATAACTCAAAAATTATAGGTATGATCCATTTTATATGTGGTCATTTTGTTTATACCGTCGTGTACCATTTCTTTCTTTTTATTTAAATTTTGTGTTTTCCTATTTAAGAATCCGTCATGTCTACTCCACTCATATGACGGTTGTAAGTTTTTACTATTTTTGAACAGTTGATACGTTGGCAATGCTTCTATTTTTTTTTCAAATTCTCTTTTGCATATAGTTTGCACAAACTTCAACCAAGCTATGCGAGGTTATTGTCTACCTATTCAACTAATGATACAGTACTGCTTTAAAATAAACTGGCTTACTCATGAAAATAAACAATTATCCGGCCGATGTTTTTAAGACCATAGCGAGTAACAAGTTGCATAATAATGGAATATCTTTATCTTTTTCGTATTAAAAGCAGTTGTTTATTTTCTCAATATACTGATGCGTAACGCATTGGTGTGCACCTGTTTTAAAACATGCGGCTTATTTGGTATTGTTTATTCCTAAACTACAAATGCTATATAATCTTTAAGCTTACACAAATTACAGGCAACAACTAATTACTTGCAAATGGTTTTAAAAAGCATTGGCCGGATGATTGTTTATAGCCCGAAGACGTTGGCTGGTTAAATGGCGAAGAATTGATTGTAACCCATTGCTGCCATACAGAGCTTTTACTAGAAAAGCCGCACTGTATGACACAGAGGTTGCCAAAGTTCCATATCACATCCAAGGTACTTACAACCACGCATCAACAAACACTCGCTTATGCGACAATATTAAGAGAGGCGGCTGACATATCTTAGAATTAATTACATTGCTTATTTACCTCTTTTTTTAGCTCTATTTACCTCTTTTTTTAGCAGGGTAGTTATTGCCAAAATATAAGGAGAATAGTAAGTTAAATGAGCGGTTGCAGTAAGCCTTTTAGGTGGAATGGTGGGTTAGGTTATGGAACATACCACGTTCATCTTACGTGGGGAAAGGTAATGCGTAGTTTTTTATTGCAATTATTCTACTAAGCGGTATGATATATAGTACAAGGGAAGAAATTTCTTTGACGTTCGTTGCTTAACACGCGCTGGCGTATTAGTTACGGGAAGTACTTCTTCGGCTTGCTCGTTACGAGGATAATGGGAATAGGTCGACAGGTAAGCAAACCTCTTTATTTATTGCTCTGAAATCAGGAAAATTGTTTATATTAAAACTATTGTTTTTTATTTCTAACTTATACTATAAATATGCATTTTTTGCTCCCAACAAAAAGGGTCTATTTCCTTTCTGGGGTTTATAGCTTTCGCATTTTTTAATGTTACATATTTAATTAAGGCGAGATCGATTTTGCCTGGAGTAAAACTAAATCTGGCACATAAAATGGTTGAAATATATCAGCGGACACTTATACTATATTATTATTACTATACTTTTTTGTTAAAAAATTCTTTGTGATTTGAGATAAATAACTAACTAGCAGTCTTCTTTTTGCAAGTCTAATCACTGCAATGGTACACGATTCTTTTGATTTCTATAAATAAATTTCAAATATAGCTTCGGTAGGATTGTATTGTCTCATGAAGAGTGAGTTTTGTATCGCATTTCTACCGATAAGTTTTATTCATTCGTATTCAAACGAATTTAGTATTTACCAATGTTTATCGGTTTTATTTAGTTAAAATTATGATTGAAATGAATTTTATTATATACCAAAGATATTCTAAAGTATTTACACTAATAATTTAGTTAACTATTGAAATACCAACCATTGCGTTCTACAAATCTTTCACGGTTATTGTTTTTGAGATGAGAAAAGTTTCATATTATTGTAATCATATTGAAGACTCATTTTTTTTTATTTATCTGGCTTTGGTTTGTAGTGTTGCTTTTTGGCGAAGTATGATTTATTGCCTATGCTCTTAGTGTTCTAAGAGAATATTTTTAACCATCCATGTTTAATATTTTATGACGGTTCTGTGTGATTTTCAAAGTTTCTTGCAGAAGTTCACCTTATGCAGAAGGCCTGAATATATTATTAGGTGTTTTGTCACTCATTTTAGCTGAAATTTCAAGTTTAACCTGCAAACACACCAATTTGTCATTACTACAACTTTCTCATTTTTACTCTATGATTAAAATAAATTAAATCGTTTGATTCTGTTTCTGTAAATCAAACCTTCGACAAAACTATTCATATTGAAAGTAAATTCATAAAAACAGTAAATTGGCAACAATTACATAGTTACTTAGNTTAAAAAAGTATCAATTAAATGGGTTTCTCAAAAGTAGGTGTCATTTTAAAGTTCGGAAAGAAACGCAACTTACATAAATGATTTAGATGAACAGTGATGTAATAAAATAATGCGACTTGAAAATGTAAAATGCCAATAGTGAATTGCTTCAATTTCTGTACGTTGTTTGCCTTTGCATTGTTCATTTTTACTATTCTCTCAATTTACAGCTACAATATTTTAACTGCAGGTGCTCAAACTTTCGGTTCAGAAATGACAGATTTAAAATGACACCCACTTTTGGGAAACCCGTTACACTGTTTTCCAAAACTATTTATTTTATAAATAGTAATTCAAAATAGTGGTTTTTAATGGAAAACTCTGGAATTTTTTTACAAGTTACCAAATAAAATGGTAGATTAATTATATAATCTCACCTGTAAAGATTATATAATTAATCTATAAAACACGATTACGATTCTAAAAAAGCTATAAAAATATTCCGGAATAAAAATGTATATTGTAATAAAAATTCAACTTTAAAATAAGGACTTAACCGAATTGAGATAGATATTTTATATTGGTCCTACACGTAGTTTGTGGCGTTACTATTGGTATAATTGGACTGTCGGACTACCTAGCTAATAAAAAGTCTGCTCATTTTATAAAAATTCCATTCACTTTACTTTCCACAACATTACAAGTTTATTGTGATAATTTAAAAGACTTATTAAATTTAGTCTTTAATGAGTTGTACAGCTTAATTTGTATCATATGTTTTAATTGAAACGACTTTTTAAATGATGTCGACACCACCATAAAGGCTTAGGGTTGCATTCTCTTAAGAACATTATTTGTTGAAAATTACAAATTTCAATATTAATATTTAATTTCTTTATGAAATAGATTATTGTCATTACATTCTGTGAAATATGTATTTACATTAGTAGTGAGTTTCCATTCATCAAAATTATTGTCAAAGACCTTTCTAGGAAGGGCCTTTTTACAAAGTCGTCATACAGTCTGCCGAAACATTAGCAATTGACCTGGCCGTGAGCGTATAAGAATAATGAATCAACCTACTATTCCGCCTCCATTAGCACTCCCACTAATAGACATTCTCCAAATATCAATCTTGATAATAAGATACAGTTATAAATTTGAATAAATTATAATTGTTCTCAGAAGCAAATTGGTCGACGAAAAGAAATTGATACAATCATTTATATTTTTTTAAAAACAACAAAGTTTAATGTGAAAACATTTTAATTGTTATGCATTGTATATTAATAAACTTCGTAGAATATACAAAAAACACACGTACCACATAAATTCATTATATTTAAGATAATATCACGAAATGTCTGGCAGACATTCATTTTCGAGTCCCACCTTGTTTACAATTATAAAAATAAATCCAATCGAAATTGCGTGTCTAGCCGCCAGAGTGTTTCAAGAATTAATTCGTCGCCACTTGTTGCCCTCGTTACGTAAACGTCGAAATGTTCAGCCAAACTAAACGGATGCAAGTGACTTCTCAGAAATCCAATTGCGTCCTAGGTCTATGCGAGCTTTCAAACACCTGGTCGATAGTCGGGCCACAGACGGAACCGAAATCGTGGTCATGTGGGAGAGGTGAGAAATTACAGGAAGTACTTCTTTCTTTTTTTAATCCGGAATAAGCAAACGTGATCTGGCGGGACAATTGCCACTTGCAGCTGCTAATGCCTCAAGATATGAACAATTAATTTACAACGCAATTTGCAAACCATATACAATGTGGTCAATTTTTCAAATTAAATATGCAATGTGTTCAACAAAATAAAATAATATGTTATATTTTCTTATTCGATTTTATGGAATTGATTTGATATTTTTGTCGTCATTAACAATTTTATTTTATTGTTTCCATAAATCAAACCGTAAAATAGAATTTAAATCTGAAACATTTACATTATATATAAAAAAAGATAAATTGTGTAACCAAATTATTTATTATTTGTTATCAATCTCAAGTGTGAATTATTTTAGAATAATATGAATGCGGTTTATAATATAAAATGAAAGAGAATGATTTAAAAAACTCATTATTATATGAAATACCTTCAGATATTACTTATATACTACTGAAACGATTTTATTTTGAACCACGAATATGAGTGCTACTTCTTCTAAAAGACGATATTTTGCATTTACATTGAATCTATTTCTATAACTGTCTGGTTAGTCGTTATTGTCATCATTATTCATACTTCCGCTTAAAAAACATAACCGGTGCAGTTCGAAGAAAACCACTAATGGAAAATTCTTTCGTAAAGTAAAGGTTACGGATTATCAAAGTGTTTCCAACAGAAAGGTAATTGCATAAATTGTTTTTAGAATAAAGGTAGATTATTACCAATTATATAATTGGATGTGGTTTTTATTATTTCAATGAAAATACAATCAATAAATACTTGTAATAATAATTCTAAAATGTTTTAATTAAAAATAATTTATCAGATAAGAGCGGCTGTGTTGGACCCAAATCAAAATTAAATAATATATTTAATAATGTACAACGGATGTTTTGAACACTTGAGCGTGTTCTCCCTAAGCGCGATACATTTAAGTGATTTCTTAAAATTAATAATTAAAATATGTCATCTCATCTATTATTTCACGAGATATAGTATGGAAAGTGGAATTGCAAATCTGATCGCAATTTCACCTTGCATCATACTACATCTCATTAAATAATTGAGCGGAGATATTATTTTTTATTACATTTAAAAAGACGTTAAGAAATCAATAAGTATTAAAAGTTTTTTTTTAATATTATTTATGCTTACTATTAATAAAAATAATACATAAAACCACATAATTTTTTTTCTTAAATATTGTATTTCGGTTGTATTCAAAATGGCTCAATTAAATTAATTTTTTTAGAATTTCTTTTTGCATTATGAATTTTTTAAAATAATTAATTTTATAACTAATAGGCATTTTTGGAAACATCTAAGATAAAAAAGAAAAATTCTACAAAACATAAGCAGTGTGTTGTGCGTTAGGGGTATTTTATTTAAATTTTGTTTTTTCTTTTTCTATTGTATTTTTAAATATTTTTATTTCTGTTTTTCTTTGCTCTGTCACGTTAATGTCGTTTCTTCTTTAACATAACATCTAATTTTGCTTAGTGTTGTCTTGATATTTTTACCTCTATTTAATTGTCTATTCTATAGTTTCTCTTGGCTCTTGGAAAGCTCGATTTTCACTTTCCTTTGTTATTCTTCTTCTTCTGTTGCCTTACACCCATGTGCGTTGGCGAATTATCATTAATTGTATGATTGTAAAAGTTTTGTTTATTGCTGCTTGACATTTGTCGCCAAACTTTCTTATTCCGATCCAATTCCTGATATTCCTGATATTCCTGAGCCATGATAGCTGTTTACGCCCAATGCCCCTTCTGCCTTCTATCTTTCCTTCGAGTATGAGCTGGGCAATTCGGTATTTTGGCCCCTTAGTATGTGACCCAGGTATTCTATCTTGCGCTGCTTTATGGTGTTGACTAGTGATCTGTCCACTCCTGCCCTTCTCAGCACTTGCTCATTGGTAATGTGGTCTACCCATGGGATACAGAGCATTCTTCTTAATGTTCACATCTCGAACGAATGGATCTTGTTAATGGCTGCTGGTTTTATCGTCCAGGTTTCTGCTCCATATAGTAGAACTGGCCAAACGTAGCAGTTGACGGATTTCTAAATTAAGGTTTTTATCGC
>JARJEC010128404.1:0-11296 GCA_030264575.1 Tachinus sp. AB-2021
CAATCTTCTACACCTAAGAATTTTCAAATAAACTAATTTATTTTGGAATATTGCAATTTGTTTTTAGAGCGTTTAATATTAGTATCACAAGATTCGATGTTGTTTGCAATAAAACATCTATGAAAATATTTGTTAGTTATGGTAGTAATTAAGCACATACAAATATTCCCACGCTATGAAAAATTTAAGTGATTAGCAGAAAATGTTGATAAAAAATTTATGTAAATTAAAAAATATTTTAATAAACTCTTTTAAATGCTTAAATGTCATTTTTAGAAATACCGATGAATCGATGGCAAACTTCAAACTGTATGTATTAGAGTTACATGGTCATCATTAATGAATAAAATAGTACTTATCCTAGAAGTACTAATAGGCATTTGATAAATTAAAGCATAAACAATTTGTTATTATTTTATTCATTCCCATTAAAAAACACTGCAGGCTGCATTTAGAAGCAATTTGCAGTATTTTTGCTATATTCTTTTGTGTTTAATCAATAATTAACATCCTTTATTTAGATATAACAAAAAGAACTGAACGTTATTACCAATTTAGAACTAAAATTTATTAAACTTTTTTAGCGCGGAAGAAGACAGTTTGTCGAAACGTTCACTCCTTTTTTAAAATCAATAAATTTATAACTCCTAATATGCTGGTTCTTTAAAAATTCTTTTGCAATCAAATCTGAAGGGCGCAAGGAGAATATAACAAGTTATCGAAAAAAATATTTGTAAATATATATTAGAAATATTTGATTACATTTTATGATAACAGATTTTATATAATACTAGATTGTAACTAGAACATAATTAGAACTTATAACAATAATAATAATTAAAATATTATATTTTCTCTTTTACATTCAGAATGATTTTTCCATAAAAGTCTCCTATTATATGAGATAGTTTCTCTAAAATATATTATTGATTGTTTCTTAGTTTTCGGAAATCCTCGAGGTTTAATTAAGCTTAAAATTTCCGTCAACTATAAACCGGTCTCCTTTACTGCTTTTTTACAAAGAAATTATAATTTATGTTAACATAAACTAGGCTGCACTGTAAAGACGTTATTTACATTTGTGTGCACCATGCAAACCCATTTCAGTCTACTCATTAAATCAAATCTGCCGCACGCGTAACATTTCTGCTACTTTATTTATTTAAAATCATATGAGAGCTACGCGCTCCCGTTTGATACACTGCGTCGGAACGAGAGGTTAACGCATCGTGCACAGTCATCTCCGTCTAACACCAATGCACGTTATTTTTTGCTAGCGCCGCATACGATATCATTCCAGTTAGATATAATTCAGCGAGTTGTACATACATAAAGTTGAAACTCATTGCACATGTGGCCATATCTATATTACAATTTTCACATATCCAAATTAGATACGGCATTTTAAAAATACACCTAAATTAGAAAATATTATACCGTGTAACATAAAAATTCAATTTTCAATTTCTTTGCAGATACGACGTTTCTTCTTAGCACTACAATAATTGTAGTAATCATTATTATAAACCAATTATTTATTATTTTAATTAAAAACCAATTTAAATTATGTAAATATGAAAATATTTATTAAAACACGCAAATATACAAGATGGACAACAAAATCCAGCCAACAAATTTTTTTTTGTAGGATACCTACATTTATCTATACCCTTAAGCATTTTTCTTTCACCAAATATTTTTAGTTTGTGGCAACTTTATATCAGCACTTGTCCGCACTTCTCGCTCCCAACGTGTCCGTACCCTTACATATTTGTCTCGATTCTGCAATATTCACAAGTCTAGTCATGCACGCTCTCTTCTTCTTTCTACTTTTTATTTTTCTTTTTTGCACCAAAGTATAAATTTTCAATCCAAGTAAATTTAATATACATGTAATAGTTATCTAACAAATGGATAGACAGGCTAACATAGGAGAACGATCTTTACTAATTCGTTTATATAAATTCATATGTACACATGTATTACATTTTTGATTTAAAAAAAGTGACGTATACTTTAATAAAATATAAAGCACGGGGCATGCCATTTAAAATTAGAAAACAAAGGACTATCGTTTTTCAAAAATAATAAATGTTAGAAACAATTGCGGAGAGATTATTACAAATTAAATTTCTTTTAATAATACAAAAAAAAATGTATTTTTTGGATAAAATAAACGTAGAAATATTATATAAGTATTTCTATAAAATTAATATTAACATAACTATCATTTATTTTTTCATTTATTCATAATAATATTGACATCAATCAATTTAATTTTTAGATATTAAATGCCACTACAATTATTTATTATATTATTTAAATAAATATCTGTCTACGATACGAGTGTATGGTATACTATAGTATGTACGGCCGTTGTATTAATATATGTAAATATTTCAATATTTTAATAATATGCATAAAAAGTCTCTAATAATGCGTTTAATTGTATTTAAAAAATGTTAATTAAACCCTTGGTGTTAGTTTTATACTTTATTCTTTTCACATATTTTTGTTGTATTTTCTGATATACGTACCTGCCTATAATCAATTAAATATTTATTATTATTATTATTATTATTATTATTATTACAATTCTTTATTTTATAGATACACACAGTTTTTACTGGAGACAGAAGCATTACAATTCGGTATAAAGCAGAAATGTAATAATATTGTTGTGTTTTGTATGTGTTGTGATTATATTTGCATTTATGTTGCATGTTATGTGGTGTCTTCATTATGAATTTTTTTACAATCCGACACGTGTTGGGTAAAATTATTATTACTATTATTATTATAATTATAATTATTATTATTATTATTATTATTATAGGGTTCCTCAGCAAATGCTGGTATAATTACAGTTCGGCCAAAGCAAGAGCTTTATGATGTTGTATTGGTATATTGAAATTGTTTAATTTAAATTTCGTTTCCCAGAAATTGTCGTACTATACTGCAGGTGTCAATTACTACAGATCTCTTCATTTTTTTATATACACTAGCATTGATATTTATGACCTCCAGGTTTTTGAAAAAAGCCTTTGGTATTTCGCCTGTTGAACCTATAATAATTGGTTCAATCGTTACTTTTTCTTGGTTCCACATTTCTTTTATTTCAATTGCAAGAGGGAGATATTTATTATTATTATTATTATTATTTTTATTATTATTCTTATTATTATTATTATTATTATTATTATTATTATTGTTATTATTATTATTATTTTTATTATTACTATTATTATTATAGTAACGAAGATGAGTTTGTATGTTCTCGAAACTTATATAACGTTTTGATTGAAGGTATTTTTATGATTTTATTAAACTTTTAGCTATTGTAATGTTTTCTCCACTATTTAAATAAATAATTCTTAATTGCAGTGATCAATTTTTACAGGTATGTACATGTTCAAATATAATTTATTTGATTGAGAACAAAATGTTTCATTGATACGGATAGAATTCAGACGTCATTCAATTTAACTGATAAGAAATATTCACGATTATAAAGCGGTATTGTGTTAACATCTAACACATTTGAAAATTTATATACAACGTAATATACACAAACTCGATGATTATTAAGTTAATGTTAGTTTTTGGTGTCGCATGTGCGGGTTTTGCGCGTTGTTTGTTAGTTGCGGCTTGGACGGCTGACACTGAGACCCTAACTGCCTAAAAATAACCAAATGCAGACATTTCGTGGCCGCTTCCTTACCAACTTAGAACTAGAAGCAACAAGTATTAGACGGGACAGGACACACAAAGAACACAGAACATTGACAGACAGCACAAACACGCAACACAAAACACTGAAAACTGAATATAGACTGCCCGGCTTTCTCTCTCGGGATATCCTTGTGGTGCAGCAGCTGTATGCTTTTCTTGTTATCTCTGATTAAAACATTTCGGTTTGTGGCGCTCTATGCTCCTACGTGAAACTATTATTGGAGCACATGAACTCAATTCCATGTTATCAAAGGTTACGATACATTCGAAGCAGCACTATATATGTGATCCAATATACTGTTATCAATTTAATGTGCTTTTCATTAAATAATTTATATTTCTGAAGCATTAATTTATAATGTTAATTAAAAATTAATTGTGTTGATACGCTATTATTAGACTTCGTCTTTGTAGGCTATTGCATGTGTTACTTGCCATATATCACCAGATATCAACGGGTCAAAACCATTCCAATTAAATTTTCTCTACACTTTATCTCAAGGAAACGTCTGTTGAGAAAATTTGGTCTTATCCCAATTACTACAAATTACTTTTTTTTCATACAAAGACGTTATTAATAATACTCGGAGTCAATAATATAAAAAATCTTTGCGCAATAATAAACAATCAAAATTAATATTTTTTATTGTTTTAAAACTATGCTAATCAACACTTGTATTTGGATATGCAGTAAATTGTTTGTTTCTCCTGTACAGTTGTTGTTCTTAAGCTATGCCAATTGTTCTTTATTGATAGTAAAGAAAATTTGACTAACTTGAATCGGTAGGTATGGCCTCTGTTATCACCAAGGTCACCGGGTCTCACTCCGCTAGGTTTTGATTTATGGACTATTAAAAATTAAAAATTGCTGTTATTTTTTTTAACCGAAATTGAAGTCTGAATTGGATTGGGGTTTTATATATATATATATATATATATATATATATACAAATTTAAAAGAAGGTTGGAATTATGTTTCAAAATTGGAGACTAGCTCGCCCATATGCTGCATTAAGCAAGGAAGTTAATAGATCATTGGGCAGGACATAGTCTAAACAAATCAATATGCTACATTCTTTGTTCATATTTTTCTCGCATTTTATCACATCATGGTTAGTAAGGGTAGAAGCAATGGTAGGATGTATTGTGAACACTCAATTGGCTACATGCCCAAGTCACTGCTCGTATTTGTTTTCAAATGCGGTTTTTTGAGAATCTAACCTAGCCTGGCGCTTCTCACGTCGTCCTTCTATGTTTGTACATAATTCGCTTCATGTTTTTATTACATTTATACATATACAACAAATTTTATTAAAATTATGATATTATAGTTATTAATTAATTATTACACTTTAAATATAATATCGTAATTTCAACTTAGGTTCAATTTAAAAACAAATTGTAAATAATTGTTATTTACAATATTCGTAAATTTAATTGATATAATAATATAACATTGAACAAAGTTTGAATAAATATGTTTTTTATTTTTAAATTATTTTTGTAAGGCTAAAATTGAAAATTGATCTTAGGCAAAACTCCGGAACGCTTCAAATGGCAACCAAAAGGGTTGACAATATTTAATATTTTAAGTGTCTAAAGTATTGGTCAAGTCCAAAAAAGACGTTATAAATTATATTTATTAATATATATGATAAATATTCAACGCAGAACTCAATTTCAAAGGCAAAAATTGAAAATTGATCTTGATTTGGGAATAAAGCATATATTTTGTTTGGGCAAAACTAGGCAAAATGAGAAGTATCTAGCAGTGCTAATGTAGTTGAAATTTCTCAAATTAAAAAATAAAATTCTTTTTGTTTAAAATTATGGTTTAAATTTTGTTACTCTCGTATGCGTTGGAAAAACTTTTTTTTTGGTTGGGCAAAACTGGGCATAAATTGGGCCAAATTATGAAATAGTTTTTATTTCAAAATTCCAACATGAGGGTGCCAACTTACTTATAAAAACGCATTATAAATGTCAAAAAGAAGAATTTTGTTAATTTACAAGAAAACTATAAAATTTATAACAAAATTTTATATAAACAAATTTAAAAATTAAAAAAATCCAAAACAAAAGAAAAATCCGAATTTATTATTTTTCATTCTATAGCAGAAAATAAAAACTAATAGATGGCGGTTTTAAGATAACAAAAAACAAAACCCACAAGATCAATGTCAGTCAGTGTCAAAATCTGCGAAATACAAAAATATACATAAAAATTATATAAAATCGGGACAAACGAACATGTCGAACAGACCGACGGGATCCATCTTTAGTGTTATACTATCCTCCACCAAAACATGCCAACATTCTACCTATCTTAATCAATTTAAAATGATTATTTTTAACGTAAAGAACTGATGGAGGAAATATATTGTTGAGGGAAAAGTTATAGTACGCATTGTGACCTCTAGTTAAACTCGTATTCAATTTATTTTGGAAATATTAGACAAGTATCAATTGTTTTCATTGCGTATTTATTTTTGTTGCTTGTCATTAAATATGTCTTTATCGGAAGTTCAACGAGAAATAACTAAAAGGGTGTACATGTTGCTGGTGCGTTAATCGTGTTTATATTCAGCATTGTCGATTGTGCTCACTGCTACATTGGACAAGACTTTGGGCTTAGTATAAACGCTATAAAATATTTGCATATATATTATTTTAGATTTATTTTGTAAATAATTTAAATTCTTGTTAAGTGCTTAGAATTTTGAGGACTTTGGCTACTAGATTTTGATCTATTATTTGTAAGTTTAATACATTTTATTGCATTGGAGACAATTTTTGAAACACTTTGTATAATTAATAAAAGTAACAATTAAACTTTTTATATTGATATTTGTTTATTTCTTTGCCCTTTGGTCTTGAAACTTACATTTGTAAATACACTCTTAAACATTAGAATTATACAAAACTGAAATTATTGTAACACATCAAATTACATTACATATATATTTTCAATAATTACTTGTCTATTACCGATTTCTTTCTTCTTTTTCATACATTTTATGCCGTTTCTATTGCCGTTTAAAACGTAATTTTTATATTTGTTCTTCTCTCATCTCGTTACATTCTTTCAGCATATATTTGATTGATTTATTGGCCTCTCCACACATGCTGAAAACTATGTTTTATCCGTCCAAAATGTTAATATTTTTTTTAATTTCTACACCTAAGTCTAGTTATCATCTTTTACTCCTATTTACTAAATCCGTCATTTTTTAAGCACAACTGCACCTCGGTTTGTATTATATTTTAGTAATGCTCATTGTACCTAGTCTCAATCGCTCGTGATTTTTTGTTGTCTTTGTTTATCCCAATCTTCTTTAGTTATTTTACCCCCTATCACTCTTCCATTTGCTCACATTTTTTCTGCTTTTATAGTAGAATCATTTCTATTGTAATATTTTTTCCTAAATCGTAACAAAAACATACTAATTTTGTTTTTTCCTATATTTTTTCCTGTTTAATTCCAGTTTGTAATTTTTAAGTTTCATTTTCTCACTCAAACATTTTTGTAATATTTTATAATCATTTCTATCTTTCATTCCCTCTTTAAACTGTATCGCTCGATTTCCTGCTTCAATCCTTATTTTGTCTTATTTTATTTCATTAGAATAATATAGGCTGGTGTCCCTATTTAATGCTAACACTCATTTTCATCACTTTGCATGAATCAGCTCCAGTTTTTCCCGTTCCTTCCAACATCAAACTTCCGTTTCTTTCACTTATTCCCTATAGTTATCCCACTACCATATTTTACTTTGGTTTTATTCATAAGTTTATTCTCACTATTATTTACACTCATAAGATAACCTAAATATTTGAATAATTTTATTTTGTCAATTTATTGCCCTTTCTTATTCCAGTTTTAAACTTTTCTTCTGCCTTCTTTTTATTGATGAAGAATCATGAAGATGATTAGACACTACAGAATATAACAAAGTCATTAAAATACTTGAGATAATTTTAAGACCATAAAACCATTATAAATATAGACAGTACAAATATCAATAGTAATAATCAAAGAAGTCGCTCAAGTGGCTTAGTGGTTGTGTATTTAGTGCTCTAACAGGGGTCTGAGTCCAGTGTACTATCTAGATGTTTCGTGCACGACAAAAAGGATAGAATTCCTGAATTAACGGGAACATTTCCAGATGTGATTAACTTTTGTCGTCGGTGATGGTTACCGGTAAAATGATGACAGAAATGGCCCGACGTTAAATAATAAATTTTAAAAAAATTACAATTTCAAACACTAACATTTCAATTTTAATTTAATACAGATTTTATTTATAACATTGGGTAAGCATATATTATAGAAAATATTTTCCAGCAGTTTAAACATTTCTATGAAATTATTTACTTTCTAGGGAGCGGTACAAATAAATTATACTAATAATGCACATATATAACTATATTTTTAAATTTAATTTATGTTTATTTGAAAATAAACGGTGCACATACTCTGGTGTTATTTTATTATTGTTTTGTGCATTTCCGTGAATGAATAATGCGATTTAAATTTCCCCCATGTATAAAATGAAGAGGAATAAATAAAATATATTGTGTCTGTTATTTGAAGTGTATGGGGAGCAGCCACAAGGGAATCGGTGTGTGTCGGGGGCAATATTTTCAATGTAAATATTAGGAAGGATGTCTGGCTTCGTTTCTGCAATTGCAATTTTCAAACGACAATCTATGGATTGCTCTATGCTATGCTAACACAATCATTATCCAATATTCTTAAAATAAAAATAGTAATATATGGGTAATACAATTTAAATAATATGCATTATATTAAAAAAATGTAACCAAAATTTACGTTGTTACAAACAATAGTCAAATGCAGACAATTTTTTCGTCTTTCATAAGAGCGTATCCGTACACAAACAAAAATGTTTAATAATAAGAAGAGTGTATAACCACTCACCAGCGATAAGTAAGTGGTTATACAATCTTCTTGCGCAGAAAAATATAATGATATTATAAATAGTACATGAAACACTAAATATACGAGTACTTTTTACAGACAAGCAGTATTGCAACTCAAATCAAAAAAGTTTAAATATTAAAGTTTAAAATAAGTTATCTAAATTCGCTTTGTTACTAGCGGCAACAATCAAGTTCAGGCAATTGTTTTGTTTTGCTTAAGAGCTCATCTGTGCATTTAGTGCAGCTGTGCAATAAAGAAATCACTTAAACACTGTTTACACTATATGATTTCCGTATGATTTTGCTTATGATAGTATCAAATAAAAAATATGCCATAGAAGAAGTAGAAATAACAAGAGCAAATGAAATAATAACATTGCAGCCAATGACCATAGCTGTCGACGCTGCAAATAAAATTAAAAAAATAATAACATAATGAAATTACTTAGAGAGAGAGAGAGAGATATGAAGGAGCAAAAAAGAGGCATATAACTGAATTAATTTAATTAGAATATTATAATTATTAAATAATTACCACATTATTCCACGTTAATAAATGCTTCAAAAATTCACCTCAGTTCTATATCGAATTGCAATTGAGCGCCAGACCTGTAATTTGGCGGTTGTGGAGATAAATGTTTTAAAAACATTTATTTCAACATGGAGTAATGGCGTGGTAATTATTTAATAATGATAATTTCAATTTAGGCTTCATTTATAAAATAAAATTGCAAATAACTTTTACTTGCAATATTTGTGAATGAATCTAGGTAAAAGTAACTAAATAACCATTGCACTTGAAAGGCACAAAACTAAATGGTTATCTAATACCACAAGTCTTAACAAATATTCAATCTATGAGATGTGTATAGCGTCATTCTGTTTATATGGGTGGATGGTTTTTTTTTAATAAAAGCAGCTTTATAAAACATTTTTCAACTTTGAATTGAAATTTGAATATTGTAGTTATTAAATTACCATGCCATTATTCCATGATTTCAAAAATTTACCTCGAGTGGGGCTCAAACCCACAACCCTTAGATTGTCTAATACGCTATATTGTTTAATCATAATGTGTACTGACTTCGCAATTCCACTGCCAGTACTAAAAAAATCCCACTCTTAACAAATATTGTTTTATCGGTATATACTATTAAAACCAATGAAATATTATTTGTTAGAAATTACATTGTTTGTAATTAATTTCACAATTAAAAAAACATATTTTGTATACAAAATTTATTATTTCAAAACAAATATAACTAGTAGTTAGGTTACAGTAATTTTATAAATACGACAATTATTTTAACCATGAATAATAAGTAGCTATATTTTTATTTATTTTTTGTGCAAACTGGTTTATTATGAACCTAAGAACTTCGTTGAACCTTGTAGTTAAAATATTAATTAATCGTTAAATATTTACAGCCCGACACTTATAAGGGAGTAGTAGCATGAATTAACGATTTGTTACAAAAAATATTTTTTTAAATTTAAGAAAAGCAATAGATATAATTTTTTAATGCAATCCAATTTTGCATACAGTTTACAAGTTTGCTTTTTTTCACAAAATTTAAATTTTTTTATCATTCTATCGGTCTTGTTCAGAATAGCGAATGGTAATAATATGTATCGGTATATCCGTAGAGTCAAAAATAGCTCTCTTTTATTTGCTCTCTGTACAATAGGTTTGTATAAAAGAATTACTAACAAAGTTTCTAAATTTAATCAGTCTGTAGAGATTATTTATTATATATTTATATATTATTATACAAAATGGGCATCTGATCCAGAGTGGACGGCTAAAAAAATAAAGGCCCTCTAGTAGGGGGTTTTGACACCAGGGCGTAGCCTCCTGACACATGTAAAACCAAAAGGGAAGATAATTCATATGCAAGATAAAAACCAAACGGAACAATTCCTGGGTGGAAACCCACACTTCTTTACTTAGAGGGAGCCCCAAATGGATACGGGAGGGGCAATCATGCAGACAGAAGAAAAGACCAAGAGAAATTCGACTAGGAACATGGAATGTCCAGGGATGGAGCACTTAAGACCGAGAAGTAGTAAAAGAATTTGAAAAACTGAGAATGAACATAATGATCATTACTGAATCAAAGAAGAAAGGAAATGGCACAGGGATGATTGGCGAAGTACTGCATTGTTGGAGCGGAGTCAAAAAAGAAGAAAGAGCTAGAGGAGGAGTTGGAATTCTAGTAAAGAAGAAATGGATGAAATTAATACAATCATGGGAAGCTGTAAGTGAAAGAGTAATAACAGTATACATTAAAATAAGAGGAACACCTATTACCATCATAGGAGTATATGGACCAATGGAAGATAGCACAGTGCAAGAGAAAGATAGGTTTATGGAGACGCTCCAAGAACAGGTAGAGAAAACAAAACCAACCGATCAAAACAAAACCATCATAGCAGAAGACTTAAATGGAAGAACCGAAAACAAGACAGGAGACGATACAGTGGGATCATTTGGCGAAGACTTTAAATAATAACGGAGAGAAATTAATAGAGTTATGTGAACTAAACGACCTAAGAATTATGAACGGATCCTATAAACACAAGCAAATCCACAAATTCACTTGGACTCAAGAAACACGAA
>JARJEC010128415.1:0-16215 GCA_030264575.1 Tachinus sp. AB-2021
TGTGGGCCATTTTGTTTTGTTGTGGCGCCATTTTGTCCTTTTGATTATGGCGCCATTTTAATTTGTTGTGGCGCCATTTTCTCCTATCAATTATGGCACAATTTTGTTTTATTGTGGTAGTATTTTGTTTTATTGTGGCGGAATTTTGTTTTATTGTGGTGCTATTTTGTTTTATTGTGGTGCCATTTTGTTTTAGTGTATTGCCATTTATCTTATTGATTAAGGCGCTATTTTCTTTTATTGTGGCCCCATTTTGTTCTTTTGATTATGCCGCCAGTCTGTTTTATTTTGGCGCTATTTTGTTTTATTGTGTTGCCATTTTGTCTTATTGATTGTGGCGCTATTTTGTTTTATTGTGGCGCCATTTTGTCCTTTTGATTATGGCGCCATTTTGTTTTATTGTGGCGTTATTTTGTATTATCGATTATGGCGGAATTTTGTTTTATTGTGGCGTCATTTGTTTTATTGTAGCGCCATTTTGTTTTATTGTGGCGCCATTTTGTTTTATTGTGGCGTCATTTTGTTTTGTTGTGACGCCATTATATCTTATCGACTATAGCGCCTTTTTGTTTTATTGTGGCGCCATTTGTCCTATCGATTATGGCGCTATGTTATCTTATTAATTTTGTCGCCATTTTGTTTTATCGAATATTATTTGCAACACCCCGTTATTGATTTTTATTAGGCACGCTCCTCGAGTTTTATTAGCCACGCCCTTTTATCGATTTTTTCTGGCTACGCCCCCTTATCGATTTTTGTTGGCCACGCCCCTTTATCGATTGGTTCCCAGGCTAAAGTGCCTCTATAACTACTAATATTCTTAATTTTCAACAAAAATATTTGGCTGCTAATATTAATTACGTTCATTTTAATACTACTAGCTGACGTACCTGTTGCTGACGGCAATATAAAAATAATTTTCTATCGTTTTTTATAAACGCCATTTTGTTTTATTGTGGCGCCATTTTGTTTTATTGTAGCGCCATCTCGTTTTATTGTGGCGCTATTTTGTTTTATTTTGTTGCCATTATGTCCTATTGATTATGACGCTTTTTTGTTTTATTGTGGCGCCATTTTTTCGTATTGATTATGGCGCCATTTTGTTTTATTGTGGAGCCATTTTGTTTTCTTGTGGCGCCATTTTGTTCTATTGTGGGCCATGTTGTTTTGTTGTTGCGGAATTTTTTTTATTGTGGCGCCATTTGTCTTAACGATTATGGCTCCATTTTGTTTTATCGATTATTATTGGCAACGCCCCGTTATTGATTTTTATTGGGCACACCCATCGACTTTTATTGGCCACACCCTTATATCGATTTTTATTGGCTACGCCCCTTTATTGATCTTTGTTGAACAAAAATATTTAGCTGCTAATATTGATTACGTTCATTTTAATAATACTGGCTGACGTACCCGTCGCCGACGGGAGTACTAAAATAGTTTTTATCGTTTTTCATAAACATTTATAATTATTATTGAGAGGCAGGTTGAAAGAGTCGATTGGCTTAATATCGCCTTTTACCAGCAACATGAAATTGCACAATTGATTTTAACTTTTTTAATTAATCATATTCGATTTAATTACTGGATTGGTATTGTGATACAGGTTGCCTATAGAATACATTATGTTTTTAGATTGTTTTTAATGTAGATTTTCTGCTATGGCACAAAACAACTCATTTTAACCCATCTTATAAATGATGTTAACATAATAAAGTCATTAATTTTGATTGTTATTGTTACTTAAATTATTATTTCGATCAATCATCCATTGTACTTATTTATACGCTTCAATTTTTAATCAAATTGCTTCATACGCATTAGTTATGATGAATAATAAAAATACCCGAGAAAATTAAACCTTGTCCTATTTTGGATACAGTACAGAATGTGTACAATATTATTACTAATAATTATAAGTCTAAGGGTTTTAATTTCCAGCAATTTAATGGATTGCGGATTAAAAATTTTAAATCAATATAACAATACCTTTGGAATTATATTTGCGCAGCAAGGAAAACAAATGGGACTTTCCAATCGATTACATACAAATATTGACATAGATATTCATTTTCATAAATTCATAGACTATTACGATATGAATTACATTTTAATAAAAAGTTTGGATAAGTTAGATTTATACTTAAGATTGTTCGAACGGCAAATTAATTGGAATTCAGCGGCAAAAACAATTTTCCAATATGAAGGTGAGGATACAGTTTCAATATTTAAAATAGCCTGGAAATATTACCTCGTTAACGTCATTGTAATTAACAACGCATCAGATATTTACACATATTACCCAATCAGTGTTGGTAAGTGTGAACAAATTACGCCGAAATTTTTAGCAAATTGCAATGATCTTTTAAATATTACCGGCTGGTTTAATGAAAGCGGTGCTAAAAAATTTTCCGGTTGCCAATTTAAGGCCATGGCATATCCAGTGACACCATTCACCAATTCAACTCTAGATGATCCAAATGAAAATGGTTTCGAAATGATGATTTTACACGAAATTGCCAAATTGTTGCAAATTAATATAAAATTAATCAAACAAAGCTATGAAAATTTCGGCAAAATCTCACTTGACGGCACATTTACAGATTTATATCATGAATTGTATTCTAAAAATGTTGACATGTTAATATCAATACCGTCTAATTCGAGCATTGCCGTACATTTTCATTACACCAATAATGATATACTTAATGAAATTACTTTTTGGGTCCCAGTAGCTCGACCCATAGAAATTTGGAAGAAATTGTATTACGTTTTTTCAAATACTTTATGGATAACAATTTTGCTAGCATTTGTATTAATGGGATTAACCATGTACAATTTAAAATCATTTCAAAAAGATGGTTATGGAAATTTTACATATTGTTTGCTGAATATTTGGAGCGTAGCATATACCTGTTTAATGAAGCAACCCAAAAATCAAATTTTAAAAGCAATTATGTTTTTATGGACAATACTGTGGCTAATACTGATAAATTCCTACCAAGGTTCAATTATATCTGTATTGACTAAAGATATCCATCATAAACAAATCAGTACTATGGAAGAATTGGCAAATTCCGAACTAGAATATGGCGGTGCTCTGATACCAAGAAGCATTTTTTATGCTTACAACAGCTCACTCACCAGGCGTTTATATGGAAATTACAAAATATGCACTTTCGGACCTCATTGCTATAACAGAGCAATCTTTCAGCAAAATTTTGCTCTGGTACGCTCCACAAGAATGATGAATTTAAATTTGCTCCAATATATTAAGGATCCGCCCAAATTGATTAAAATGAAGGAAAATTGGCAACTATTGCAATTAACTTATATGCGAAAAGGTTTGCCTATTAGAGAAATGATGAACACCTGGTTGATAAAGTTAAGGCAAAGCGGTTTGATAAACAAATGGGATAAATATAACAATGCCTTGTTGTATGGAAAACAAGGACAAGTGCAAATAAAACTGCAAATTGGGCACCTATATGGTCCGTTTGTAATTTTAATTCTTGGACTTATAATAAGTTTAATTGCTTTTATAATTGAAGTTTGTTGATTTTCTGATTTTTTTTTATTGGAACAAGTTTAATTTAAAAATTCTAGAAATATCTTTTTTGGTTTCTTGTTTTTGTAAACCAAAATATTGTTTATGAAGTATGAATTCTGCGCTAATTCTACTTTAACGGATGTTTCAAAAATTGACTTTGACGTGGTTGTAGAACCATAAAAATAATGCCAATTGAGATACCTACGTAGCTCAATTGATAGAGCAGATAGTATGAAATTCAAAGGTAAATTTTTATATAATTATTATATATAATATTTGTATAAACAGCACGAAGAAAAAACGATCTCGGTCACATTGGGAGTCAATTTGAGTCACATATGTTTTTATAGAAAAGACCGGCTCTTTCACGTGAAATATTTGAAATGCACAAAAAAAACGATAAAAATTGTATTAATCCCATGATAATCTGTATGATAATTAGTACAAGTGTACAATGAAGAATGCTTCAACGTCTTTAATCATTCTTCCACAACAACTTTCCTTAGTCAAAATGAAATTAAATTTAGTTTTATTTATATTTGTTAATATGTTAAACAAGAATTTAAATGAAACTATCATTTTTTAATCTACAAATTCCTATATCGTTTTAAACTTTCAATTTAGCATAAATTAGTACGAATGTGATTGTATTTTATCTGTACTTTTCAAAGATGGAATATTCATTCTGTCACTTGTTATAAATAGAAAGACACGCGAAGCAAGTATTTCAAAATAAGTATTTTTTATGAGTGAAAAATTTTACTTTCTATTATTAAAAATAATTTCAAAATTATTACATTTGCTAATATTAGAACATTGATAAAAATAATTATATCAACAAAACGGGATACATAGAATTTCCGAAATTAAATCAAATACAACTTGTAGCTTATTGGTATAATGTAGTGTAACAATAATTTGTTGTGACTAAAACACATTATTCCATAGTTATACATATACACGAATGCAACTCATGGTATAATAAATCATATAAATTATAAATTATTGAAAATATTTAATTCCGATAAATAATTACGTTTCATAATTTTGTTTTAGAAAAAATATGTTTGTATCTTGAATGCTATATAGTTTTTTATTCTCAAAGGTAAAACTAACATTTTGTATTCTATTTACAAAAAATATATTGTGTTTTTCAAATTTTAAGAATAATATTAGACTTTTTAGAGAACTACATAATCGAAGGAAAAAATTATCATTGTACATTTGATTGTAAAATCAATATTTCTAATCGCAAATTATTTCTCAAAATAAAATTGTAATAAAAGAATATTAAGATGAAATTTAGATGTATTTAGTATTTTATTAAGATGAACTTAAAAGATGAAAATAAAATTACAACATGTTGTGATACATTATCAATCCATTATCAACATTTAAAAAACCTAAAATACAAATTATTATTTTAAGTAAGTACCAATTGCGTTTCATATTATTCAAATTATTTTTATTTTGCTCTAATTGTCAAAAGAATGTTGATTTTTGTTAATTCGATAGTGTAGGCAAAACAAGTATACACAATAGGTAGTCATTAAAATTTTTAATAAATAAAAATAACAAATAAACAACAGATAGCGTGATGCAGTAAATCGTAGTATACCCAATTTCTTTAATTGCAATTTTATTGACCTACAATATTTTGCATGCTCGGGTTATTTTTAAAAACAACATTCAACAAATTACTGCTTATGTAAATTAATTGTAGTAAATGCGTTTGTTGCATTTTAATGTGATAATGCAATAGACTGCATTTATAATTGAGATAAATTATCAGCATATTTTATACAGTTTAATTATGTTTAATTATGTAAAAAAAATAAAAATTGTTTTTTATGTAAATTACTTTTGTTACAATTATTTTCTAACAATCGAAAGATAAAAGATTAATAGCAGCCATAATTTAGGAAAAGAAAAATATATAACATAATTCAAAAAGATAGATTAACATTTTAATACAGTCTTTGTACTTTTTTGTATAATTATAATAAAAATAGGTTTTAATATAATACTTTATAAATAAATAGTTTGTTACAACAAATTTAATTTAATTTCAGTTTAACGTAAATATTGTTAAATAATTTGTTTGTTTGTATATTGTAGTATATTATATTCACATGTACGTACGTACAACTCCGGTCCATATCATGCTAACATTATTACAATACAACAAAATGTATGGTCCCAGTATTATTCTTATAAATACAAGATATGGTATTAAAGCATGAAGCCTCAGAGGGGTTGTAAAGAAGCACACGTGCCATATGTATGCTTGATTAATTATGAAAATTGCGATACGGGAACAAGGCGGTCGACGGCAACCAACAACGAAAGGAAGGAAATAAGATGGGCCCTTATGTAACTTACACCCAGTACAATATGGTATGATATCATGGTAGAATAGGCACACTTTTGGCCATCTGACATTGCTAAGGGTGAACACCTGTCCAATTTAAGAAGTTGTCATACTATTCTAATGAAACTAAAATTGAGAATAAACAAATTGTTAACCATTTTTTATATTAAACTTGTGAATTGAGTATATTGTATTACAGCAAATGTATTGATTATCGAAATATAAATTTGTTTTATTTTAAATAATAAATTAAGTTATTTGGTTTCTTAAAAAAATTAAATAAAATGAAAACCAACTCGAACCGAACCAGAAACGGAACAAGAACCGAAACAAAGTGCCTAAATTTTGTCGAACCGCAATAACCGGAACCGAACCGTAAATCTATATATTTCATAATTGTTTCTGAACAGAACCAAATAATTTGAACGGGTTCGAATAGGTTTTGTGTTTTATTTTTGTTTTTAATATTACATTTTTAGAAATTTTTAACTGAAGTGCGCAAATTTGCACACAAAACTTAATAAAAAATGTGAATCTTCTTAATAAAAATATAAAAATTTGTTGTAAATCTAATTAAAGTTGCAATTAATTGCAAAAAAGTTACTAAAAAAGTGACTTTTAATATAAAATTTTATATTACACAAAATGACTAAATTAATTACAAAAGTGTGTTCTTAGACCACACTGAAGAAATAAAACTTTTATTACAATATATATATATATATATATATATATATATATATATATATATACATAAATTATTAAATGTGTATGAAAATTAATGAATCAATCCGATTTTTATGATAATTGATTTATTTATAATATTGATGTTGTTCCATCTTTGAAATGCTCAATTTTCTTCTCTCATTTTTGCGTCAGTTTCTTGATGCGTCAAGAATTGAGATGACGCACATAATATATAATAATAAATTGCGTGAAATTTGACATTTTAAAAAATGTAAATGTGTTTGGACCCTACAGCAGAAGTAAAATTTTTATCACAATTTTTATAAAAGGAATATTCAATAATCAAACCCGAAACCCCTAGAATCGTAGAGGTCTCTAAAGCGCAACGTTAACACTGACAAATATTATTAATTAACTTGATGTTGCCCCATCTCAATTCAACTTATTGATTTAACATGTTTTTTTCTTTTTTGCGAGTTTAGTTCATATGAACTTGACGCAAAAAAGTTTATATGCGCTTGACGCTAAAAAGTTTATATGTACTTGGCGCGAAAAAGTTCATATATGAATTTTCAGAGAAAATACTTATTGTAAATACTACAACATTTTTTAGTCATTCCAAAAAGCTCACTAAATGTTGCGACTGATAAAAGAAAAGTCAAATTAAAAATAAATTTAAAAAATCTCTTTGTATTCATTCAATTTGTAACTTTAAATTTGATGAAAATTGTAATTTGCTAAATTTACAACAAAAAACTTATTAAAACGTGCAATTTATAAAAAATTGCAAAACAATAAATGCGATTACGACAGAAGCATTACCAAACCTAGTAAAATTTTTTATAAAAGTTCAATTTAAACATTTAAATCGAAAACTAGTCTAAATTATTATGCTATTAAATAGTATAATAATTTACCACAAATAATGCGAGATTCCTGCACACCGCTACAAAGCCGATAAAGGAATTCCTATTACAAAACGCATATTATTGCTTTAATAAATATAACTCTGCTGCCATATAGTTGTATACTATATATATATATATATATATATATATATATAACATACAAGCTTGAACTTGATTGTTCTTTCTTTCTTCCTATGTAAAATGATATGTTGTATTGTTAATCGTTATGTTATTATATGTACTCGTGGTCGCCTAGTGGTCGAAATTGGATCATAATTAAGGTTTAAAGGTAATTGAGATGTTTCTCTCAAATAATGTACCCTATCTCTAACATAATCTAACCAAACCTAACTTTTTTGTGAGAGAAGGAAATGCTAATGCACTTGCACATACTAAAACTTCCTCTCCTATGTTTGATTAATTCTATTTAATTAATTTATAATATTTAATTAAAGTCAATTTTGAACTAATCTCCTATTCATACCTCTTTTATATTATTGTATATAATTTACAATAATTATACGGTTAAAAATGTCGGTTTTTCATAAATAACACTTATAATATATTTTTTCTTTAATTTTAAATTTATTTTAATGCATTATTAACAAGAAATGAATGAAGTAACATATAAATTTATATCGTAAAAGGTGGATTTTATTCAGCATTTCAGTTATATTTAACATAATAATATTAAAATATCGCATTCAATTAGTATTTTATTCTTTTTTGTATTTAACCAAATTGTAATATTTTATTTAGAGCTTTAATAATAAAGAAAATTTCTGTATTTACAATTTTGTTTTCATTATATTTAATGTACTATTAGTTGAATTTTGAAGAAATATTTACTGTTTCATTTTATAAAAGTAAGTGCAAAGAATAAACTTTTACTCGTTAAATAAAGCGCAAACCGGATTTTGTTCAACATTTTGCTGTGCTACTGTAACGGCTCGATGAATTTGCGCAAGCGAGCGTACGTTTCCTAGTTGGCAAAGCCGAAGCTGAAGCTAACTTCCAGGATATCTGAACTCTCGAAAGAAAAACATTGTAAACTATGCGGCAGATTTATTTTATCAATTAATACATATATAGTAAATGTATATAGGCCACTATAATATATTTTTTAGTGGAGTTAACAGTCTGTTCGAAACTCTATCCCGAAACCAATCATTTGTAATCTTGGTGGAGATTTTAGTATAAACTTTTTCACAATAGATAAGCGCTAGACAGCATTAATAAATTTATTAAGTGAATATGATTTACATCAACGTGTTAATTTTCCAACAAGAGGTTAAATTGTATTGACAATATATTTAGTAACACCAGTGAAGATCTCTCAAATTCGAACAGGTGCATTAACTGATCATGAAGGAATATCTTGATCGATTGAAGTAAATAATTCACTAACTTCAACTATAAAAAATACTATAATTAGGCCAATAACATCAACAGGTAAAATTATATTTTACAACTAACTTAGGCCCGCTTTTGCAATTGTCGGATAAATCGGAGAATTACTATCTTACGTATAAATGTATACGACGACTACTTATACCCTTATTCGGTTTTACAAACGACAAATAAAATTCCTTGTTTTAAAAAATATTAAGTTGGTAATAGTTTTCGGTCAAATATCACAAAGTAGTCCATTTTATCTGCCAATTTGTTGTGGAATTTACTAAAGTTTTAGTGCTTATGAATGAGTGCACAGTTTTTGTTAATATTTTCATCGATTACCTTGATGCTGGAAGCTTGGATCCAATGTGTACCGCTTCCTTTAAGGTACTTGTAATTTTCATAGAAAACCTACAATTAAAGTTTGTGTTCATTTCTGACAGTTATGTTTTGACGTTTCGAACAAACCAATAAGACGCGAGTTTCTTACGAGTTATCTAACATGTGCATGACGGTATAAGTTATCCAAGCTTTATTTTAAATGGCGTCTATCCATCTATTGTAAAATCCATTTTCGTGATTTATCCTAAGAATAACACTATACGCGTTTTATCGGACATTTGTAAAAGCGGGCTTTAGTAAAGTTAATTGGCATTATTTAAATTCAAATGAAGATCAATTATCTGCTTAATACTTTAATTAATATTAATTTCGTTTTCTGAAAAACAATAATAAATTCTTTGTACCACAATGGCATAGCAGTGATTTGGAAGAAAAGAGATGTACTCTCAAACTTCAACAAATGAACTAAAACAATTACGTAATAAACTAAATACAGAGTATAAACAGGCAAACACTCAGAAAAAAATTAAAGCTAATGATATTTTCATTCAGAAATTGCTAAACAATACTAGTCGTATGTGGAAATGAAAACAAACAAAATCACTAAAAAGAAGGTAGCAACAGAAATAACAGCTGATAAATTTAATAATTTTTTGTTAACGGCATTAATGAAAATATTATTTAAAAAAATAAAATGAAAAAACAAATATTTAAAGTTTAAAGAATTTTCTTTGGCAGAGGTAAGGGATATAATGGAATTAATTAAAATACTAAAAATATATATGGTCTCTCACCTTGTATTATTCAATCAGTAAAACACATAATTATCCAACCACTAACTAAACTTATTAATCAATGCATACGTGATCATGTATTTCCGGACTGTCTAAAGTTGTCAAAATGTATTCCTATTCTTAAGAAAGGTGATCCACTTGACTTGGATAATTATCGACCAGTATCTATAATTCCAGTTATAGCAAAATAAGTTGAACTAGTGTTAAACAAACAAATGTAGGAATTTTTAGAAACAAATAATATACTTTCAAATAAGCAAATTGGATTCCGGAAAGGAACATCAACAATACATGCTATGGTAAAACTGATTGATATCATTTTGAATGGATTGGAAAACAAATCATGTGTATGGATAAATTTTATAGATTTATTAAAAGTATTTAATTGCGTACATCAAGGATTGATTAATAAATTATATTTTTATAATTTCTCGCTGAAAAGTTGTAATATGGTTATGTCCAACCTAATCTACCATAACCTAACCTAACCTACCCAATAGAAAATAAATAGTTTCACATGAGAATAATTTATCAGAAGAGATACCCATTATACACGGTATACCGAATGTATCACATCTTGGCCCACTACTATTCTTGATCTATACTAATAAATTCTCTAGAAATTTTGAAAATGATGAAAATATTGAAGTAACGCAATTTGCTGATGATACGTCAATGTCTATAACGAATACATATATAAACCACTTAGTCAGCAAAAACGAAGCTCATGTTAAGTCAAAAAATTGGTTTACTTCAAATAATTTATGCATGAATGAAGAAAAAACTGTACAATTACTTTGTACGTTAAGAGATCACCAGAAACCAGTTGCAGTAAATTCAACCAAATTTCTTGGTTTATGTATTGATTCTAATTTAAAATGGGATCTATTTTATAAATTAAATATTTTACTTTTACTTGATTTTTTTATAATATTTTATTTTATGATCGATTTAATATAAATAATTTTCACCGAATCAAAAAAAAATACTTAAAATAGGATGTTCATGTCGATAATTTAGCAAATAAGATAATTAAACACATTAATCTACGGATTTTAGCAAAATGGCTTTCAAAAGATATTGTAAACACGGCATATTTTGCACTTTTTCATTCTCTTATCTTGTTTACTTTTAATCTGGCGCCATTCTACTGCAGCTAACAGAATATTTTCTTTACAAAGAAGGGCTATTAGAATAGCACAGGTATTAAGTACAGGGAAGATTGTAGAAATGTATTTATCAATATGAAAATATTAACGTCACCATTTCGATATATTTTGAACTGTTTAATGTGGGCAAAAGAACATTAACTCAATTATAGTACAAATAACACATTTCATACTTACCCAACTAGAATAAATAATCAAATGCGTTTTGAGTATAATAGGCTAACCTTATCTCAAAATGGAACACGATATCCAAAATTTTACAATAAAGAAGAATCATGTCAAACATATTTTAATAACAAAAGCATGTGGATGAGTTTTTAAGATATAGATGTGCTGTTTAGAAAAATGTATTTTTAATATTTGTCATTTTTTATAGTACATTGTATATCTAAGTATATCTATTTTTAATATGTTCTTTCCGTTTTATTTTATTTTATTAGTTTTATTAACTAATGTGTATGTGTATATTTTTTTACTTGTGTAAACACATATAATTAAAATTTTTAAAAATCAATTTTCTCTAGGTTCCTAGTTAGAGTAGTTTCGAGATTTATTTTGTTCCATCTTAATTGTGAATTGTATATTTGCATGGAGTAAATTTATGTAATTATGAAAAGATGCGATGGTGTCTGGCTGGATCATTTTCTCTTCAAGTGTATTGAGGTAGATATTGGCAATCAGAGTAGAAATAGAGAATTTTTATGGCAGACCGTTAGTTAACTTATAAATGTGCTTTCTGTTATTTATTTTGATATTTTAATTATGTCTGTTTTCACTTTTAGTGTCTAAGTCTAAAGTGTTGAGCAGATTTTCCAGCGTTTCTAATGTATCGTTAGTAGACACAGTTAAATATAAGTTAGTGATATCAAAGGTGATTAAAATATCTGTACGTCTTAAATTTATATTATTTAATTCTGATGCCAATAGAGTTTTAAATTGTAATTTTAGGGGATATTCTATAATGGTGTGTTAAAATATTTGTCAAAAGCTTGACCAGTTTACTAGTGGGGGGATTAATGGGTGATATTTTCGGTCTGATTAGTGTATTATTATTGACTATTTTTAAGATGCCGTACAGATTAGAAATTTTATGGTTCTTTGTTGACTTAATCCATGTAGCTGTAGCATTAATACAATCCATCTCCTTTATCGGCGAGACCAAGATCAAGACAAAATTAAGACTAAATCTCGGCAAGATCAAAACAAGATCTCGACGAGATCTCACATTCTAAGAAATGTATAAATAAAATTATTATTTTAACAAACGTTTATTTAATAAATATGTTATATTAAATATTCTATGTAACATTTAAAAACTGAGCTTGTCAAGATCTTGTCAATATTTTGTTAAAATTTAAGATCAAGATCGAAATTGATATGTCAAGATCTGTACGAGATCAAGACCAGATATTTTTTGTCATCAATTCAACTACAAATAGAGAAACTTTGCAAAATTAAGCAGGCTCATATTAGGTTTAATGTTATAATAAAATAATTATTTAATTGTTTATGAATAAAATACAAATTTTATCTCCACCGTTTGACTTATTTTAAAACCCAATTTTAGTAATCTCATCTAATACAAAATGTAAAAAAATATTTGGTTCATGTTCACGTTCAGGTTCATGTTACATAATTGTTACCATTAGATTACATTCTAAAATAGTGTAACTGAACTGAGTTTTTAACAGATTTAGTGCGCACAATGCACATTTACTTAATTTTTATATCACATCCGATAAAAAGTTTGTACGTTTTGTCCAGATAATATGATACCGGTCCACATTGCATTGGGATAAATACTACCGGTCCGTACATTGTGACGGAGTTTGAATGGTGCTGATTTAGAATATCAATTATACTCGAGGAGTAACAGTATTACAACAAAATCTGGCAGATAAATTTAAAAAAATAAATAAAGTTTAGAAGTCATTTATCCAATTCCACATTACACGGAATCAATTAATTAGTAAATCAATTTTAGTTGTTTAAACGTTTATTGAAAAATATTTATCTTATCTTGTGTTTTTATCCAACAGTTGATATTTGACGTAGTGAGATAAGTAGCATTATTTATACAAGGTGTCCCAAATTAAGTAGCATGGGAATCTTTATTATGTATATTAAGCTATCAAATTGGTTAAATGTGGTGTGCAGTTTTTTGTGCTGATTCAGATACACTTTGAACATTATTGAAGTTCTTTTTGGTTCCGAAGATTATAAAATTTATATAAAATATTTGTTAACAAAAGTTACTCTATTAGTTAAGAGAAACATACATATTTGTTACATACAAGGTGTTTGCGAAATAGACATTAATTTTTTATTTTAAATGGGTGCCTTATCGAATTTTGCGGTGCTATTAATAACATTGCTCAATTTCTAGGTAACAAGCTATATATTTGTATTATTAAAACATACAACTCGAGTTAAGGACTATACTTTATCTACAAAAATAAACAAGTTAAATTTTGTAAACTTGCATCTCTATGTAATAGTTTGTAGTTCATATTTTACTGAAATTACACATTTCACTGAAATTTAGCGATTAGCTAAAAATACCAACTTATATACTCAGTTTGATTTCACTGTTGTAATTCTATTGTAATTTATTGACAAATTATTTAATTATTTTTATCGACGATCATTGATATGAAAAGTTGACTCTAAATTATGATTTTATTCATTAATAAATTAAAGAGAGCTTTTTATTGGTTCCCAGCCATGGATAAAATTGACAAGATTTTTTATCCCGCAAACTCCATTTTTGTAGATAAAAACCTTCTTTACTTGCTCATATATTTTTATACTATTATTTTTTGTTTTCTTTCTAACTTTTATTTTAAATGATTACGTGATTTCTCGCCATAATATTCCATCATTTCCTCGAAACGAAAATAAACAATTTGCCGAAGTATGTCTACATAATATTTTATTAACAATTGTCTTCTTATTTATCGTCAATTTAGAGGAAGTCTGTTAGTGCGTCATTATATATCGACATAGCAAAATTGACATGTGTAGCTTCGTTGGAGTAGTGATTAAGATGCAATTCCACCAGTGCAACACTAAACACTAAACGACATGCTGCATGATATTTGTTTACAAGTATAGTTATATAACCGTTGGCTAACGACGGCAATGCGGAATAACGCATGCTACAAAGGTGTTGTGTAAGAGTATAAGTCTTGCCTGGACTGTTTGTTTTTTTATTGTTTAGTTATTTTAAATATTTCTATCAAATCAATAACTATATCCAAGTTTTTTGAATGATATAAAATTTAATGTGTGTGTATAAAAAATTGGGTTAAAGTTAATTTGTCATTTATGACATTACTGCTTCAAAGTACTTCCTACCCATGACAAATCAGCAAAATCATTACTTCCCCTCGTGAGAATGCCATTGCAGCCAATTATGACGTGTTTCCCAACTTCCAAAAGGTTATAAATCTGTATATTACAATAATGATTATGAATAATAGTATATTACATAACAATATTGGAAGGAAGCATATTACACAAGACTAGAGTTGTGTACTATACTTTTTCTACAACTACTTTAAACAAATTATAAATTTTTGTTATATTTTTCATGGTGTTACGGTTTACGGGTAAAAGTCATTTTTTATAAAAAGTTCTGCTTGACGAGAAAATTAATTGACGATAGAAAAATTTTAGATCTCATCTATAGGGTGTTAATAAATTAAGAAAGTATAAAAAAGCATCCAGGGATAAGTACCATTATTTATTATTTTTGTTTATAAACTAATGTAAAGTCTGAAAACAAATTTTGAAATAAAAATTTGAATTTTTAAAAATATTATTTTATTTTAAAAAATTCGAATTTTTATTTCAAAATTTGTATTCAGTGGTGTTTATTTATTTATGTTTTACAAAAAAATCAAGATTTTGTATACGTTCATAATACGTCAGAATCTTATTTACGCGTGTTAGTATTCTGTTTTCGTGAAGGCATTTTTGAAAATGTTAATAGAAGAAGAGCGTATTTATTTAATACAATGCTATTGGTGTTTTTAATGAAAAAAGTTTTCTTACGTCATTGTCAAATAAAGCATTGCGAAGGTTATTAAAAAAATTCAATAAAACTGGGTCGGTGATGAACATACAAAAAAATACCATCAAAATGATGCAGCTGCATTATTAGCAATAGGGTCAGTTTTAGATAACTCGAAATTATCTTTAAGGAAGCATGCAGAAACACTAAACTTAAGCAAAAGTACACTTGAACCTGGTGATTAAGAGAGACGTTCAGAGTTTTTTTTATGGATAGGTGAAAATTTCCCTAAAAGATTTCATAGATTTATTTTTTTACTCAAACCATTACCAAGTTAGGTCGCCTGACCTTTCATTATTAGATTTCTTTTAGTGGGGTGCCTTAAATAAAAGGTTTATTTGGATGATCTTCTACATGATAGGGAAATATTAAAACAATGCATTGAAGAAGCAATCCATGATCTGAATGTGAGGCGAAGCATTCGTAAATGTATGGTATTAAGTTAAAGGAAAAGTGTGTCGAATTGGGAGGTAGCTATGTAGAATAATTTTTAAAAATTATATTTTTGCCAATTTGTATTCAGACTTTATGTTAGTTTATAAACAACTTTGTTTTATAAAAATTTTGTAAAAAATACNTCTCAATAAATTATAATGGAATTACAATAGTGGAACCTACCTGAGTATATAAAAATTTTATTTTGCATATAGATTCCAATTTAAAAATGTTATTTGTTTGTGATCGTAAATAAAGTATAGTACTCAACTTGACTTTGTAAATTAAAGTTTTTTACTTGTATGTAATATGCCAGTTACAACTTTTGTTATGTAATATACTATCACATCAAGTGTAATGTCAATGCTATTTTGTTAATTGTAAATTATGCCAGAATTTGAAATTTTCTCACAAATAAATTTAAATTTAGTGAATATTTTTAAGAAGCTAACGGAAAAATTTGGTATATAAAAGTCGTGTGTTAACGGC
>JARJEC010128428.1:0-23445 GCA_030264575.1 Tachinus sp. AB-2021
TATATTGAAAATAAAACAATTTCTATTAATTACTTATAATGCTACACATATAAAGTTTATCAAAGAAATAAAAACAGAGCAGTATCTATTGTACTCTATAGGTCAGTGACATAAAAATTATTGTTCACGATTGTGATTTAACATTTTACCTATTTTGTTGCTAGGCGTTAATGCGCTAAATCGTTCTCCCACTATAAATATATGAAATAAGTTTCACAAAATTTTATTTGCTCTAAAATATTTTTTTTAAATTTATTTTATTTTGGATACACGAGCGTAATCATAAATGATTTCTTAAACTGACGGTCTTTCCCCCGTTACACGTCAGCTGATCATTATTTTTATTTTGTTAAATGCGTCAGTAGTCATTTTACAAGATTTTGTACTACACTCACTTTGCTTATACGTGCTATGTGTAAATGCAATGTATGATATGTTACTATTAAATATTGACAATATAAACTATATCAAAAGTCATATTTTTATTTCTAGTTAGGACCAGCTTAAAACTAATAGATCTCGTACCTATTAAAATAGCACCTGACTGTTTCATTGATTTTATAATATCGGCATCCTCTTCAGCTTTAACATTTTTTCTAGGTATTAATCCAAAGGATGCTTTTAATCCTTGACATTGCGTAGATTCTTTTGAGGTAAACGGCACTCCTAAACACAATAAATTCAATCACTATTCAGTAATGAACAAACACATGTATTACCCAAAAACGGTTTCTCTTCAAAATCTTTGCTACCGATCAACCCTTTTTTAATATCATCATCAATTTTTGAAGCTTCGATCAAAGCTTCTTTGAATCTTTGATCAACAATAGCATTTAAAACTCCATTTACTTCACCAATTCTGTTTATATATGCACGCACAATTTGTTCCGAAGTCAATTCACCGTCGCGTATATATTTAGCGAGTTTCGTAGCACTTGTTAATAATATATCGTCATTTGTAGGTTTTATATGGCGACGTTTATTTCTGTAATAAATAGCAAGACAGAAATCGACTACTGTTGTAATAATGAACCATATATAATTAGATACAGCCATTATTAATGAATTATCAAACTCCCTTCATTTGTATGATTGAGTAACTGTGGCAATATTTGTAATCATAATATGTTAATAACCATGATAACATATTAGATAAGATAGTAAAAACAAAATTAGAAAAAAAGTTTATTGTGTATGTATTTTCAATTTGATGAATAAATAAAATACATTCAAGGTTAAATTATTTAAACAAAGATTGAAAATAAGGTAATCTAAAAAAGACTTTTTATAGTTACATAAATTTTCGATTGTTATATTTTTGTTAGCTTATAAATTTAATATCAATTTAATGATTTTTTATTAATAGCAGAGGTGAAAACATCACTATCGCTAGTGAAGTAACGTGGTAACTCTAAAGCCTCATTTATGCAAGCCTTTTCTAAACACATTATTTTATATTGTTTAGGTACAGGCGTTCGGCGATTTGATGCATAAAAACTCTCTTTAAACCCCATTTATGCACTCGATACGCGACAAAAAACGCTTGCATAAAGGGCGTTAAGGCTCCCACAGACCGCTGAAAGTTTGTCGCAATCAACTGCAAACTAAAATCTCGATGAATAAAAACGCTGCATTAGTTTGGTTGGCAACACTTTATTGTCACTTTGTTGTGAAGACACGCGCGATTTTTGTGGTCGCGCTAGCTGCAAAATTTTTGTCGTCGCTTCGGCTGCGACAAATTCGCAGCGGTCCGTAAAAGTATGAAGTCTGAAGAATGTTGTAGTATGAATTGGAATTTGTATGCATATAGGGATAGCAACAATGATGAAGGGTTTTTAAATTCGCGCCAAAACAAAAATCTAAGAATTTTATAATAACTCAAACATTGTCATTTTTCTTAAATTATACAACAAACAATACAAACAGCTCTAATCCCCAGCTCCACTAACATAATTATTTATTAAACAATTTAAGCTATTTCAAACAATTATTTAATGTAGATATAAACAAATTGATATCAGCAAGTAACATTAATGATGCATATACAACTTTTGGAATTCATCACAATATGCTTTTAAAACCGCATTTCCTTTAAAAAAATGATAACCTACGTACGAACAATCACTTGACTTGGTAATAACAAAATAATATTAATGCAATAATATTGAACTTCAATTTAAAGTCTAAAATCATAATTATAAAAAAATAGTGAAATAGTCAAAAAACAGTATTATTAGCAGAAACTCCTTAGTTCCAAAACCAAAGACAAATTTATTTGGAATATGGTAAATTTTAACAAAAATTCTAAACCAATTCAATTACATATAAATAACAAAAGTATAATAGATGATTTTGCCCAATATTTTGTTTGTTGCAAAAATTGAGCAGAATAAACACTTCCTAAATAATAAATCCATTCATTCATTGCACAATTCATAAATACATATATGCACAATGTTTTTTTCCTGTATCTTCAACTGAAATTCATCATCAAAATCATCATAAATTCCTTTAAAACTAATGTTTCCAGTGGATTTGATAAAATACTAACCAGCTTAATTAATTAATTTAAAAATTGCGCCAATAAAATAAATCCTATTTTAACTGAACTCACAAATAAAATCAGTTCAACAACTCCAATTTCCAAACTTTCAAAAGTAATTCTTAAACTAGAGGTCGCAATGTGCACTAAAACTTTTTCTCCATCAATATATTTCCGCCATCAGTTTTTAAATTAAAAATAAATCATTTTAAATTCAATAAGATAAATACAATGTTTGCATGTGTTGGTGGAGGATAGTATAAAAGTAAATGTGGATCCGGTCGCTCTGTTCGCTACACTTCGTTTGACCCGATGGAAATAATTTTTATTCATATGCTCGTATTTTGCGTGTTTTGATTGACGCTGATTGACATTGAGTGGGTTATGTTTTCCCCATTTGATCATCTCAAAAGAAAATTGATCACTACGTGTTGCCAACTTAATTTTCGGATGGCACAACTAGAGCTTACTTCCAACATATTCCCCAAATTTCAGAACTTTTTGAGTAATGCGTGACACACACATACACACACAGACATTTATCTAAAAACTACTTTTTTAGACTCAATGACCTCCAAACCGTATATTTCCATTGAAATTTCAATTTAGAATTTTTGGTATACTTTTTTCCAATACTTTTCCCTATATAGGGGAAAAGTAAAAAGCAGACAACATAAAAAATATAGACTAATAGCTATACTTAGTATATTCTCAAAAATCATTGAAAAGCAGTATTTATTCAAATAACTTCTGAATAATTTTAATAAATTTAGCACTGCTCAACATGGTTTTAGAAAATTCATTGAATAAACTCTAACTAATTTTGTACAAGGAATATATACTGAGCTAAATAATAATAAAAAGGTATTGGCACTTTTTTACTCGCTCATTACGAACTATTGATTGTCTTAGTTTCTCTTTAATCTTGAAGAGACTTGCAGCACTGGGCATACGGGGTCCTGTACACGATTGGATGCGGTCATATCTTGAACACCGCAAAATGTTTGTTAAACTGAACAAACCTAAATCAGAATTTTTAATAACAATAACATTAAGGTACCCCAAGGTAGTATTGGAGGACCACTTCTATTTCTTATTTTTGTTAACGATTTAATCGATTATAATAATATTGGGAAACTATGCAGGTTTACTAATAATACGTGAATTTTTATTAGTGCAAATTCAATTGAAGAAAGTAAGAAAATAAATAGCATGTAAAATAATAAAATGTTTTTAAATATATCTAAAATTGCAATTGTGGAATTCTTTAACAAGCATAATCATTCTTCCATTGATTCTATATCTATTAATAATGAGCAGCTGACTGAAACTGACCGTGCTTTATTCCTGGGAATTGCACTGGATGCAAATCTGTCATTTCATCACCATATAAACTACGTAATATCTAAATGAAATAAAGCCTACTATCTAACTATCAAAACAAAAGTTGAATTACGGAAGCTTAATATTTGTATATTGCGGTCTTGTTGATTTCATTTTAATCTACTAAATTATTGTCTGGGGAGGTAGCTTTTCCAAAATCGAACAACAACAAAATTATAAATAGTCATGTCGACCTCTTTTCAAAATATAAAATTATGATCGCTCAATATACATATATAAAGTTTTAATATTTGTACACAGCCATCACAATAACATTGGTCATAATGCTGCTAATCAATACCATAATACTAGTCATAAAAGTAATATACTACTTGGTAACACAATAAGCTTCTGTCTAGAATTAAGAAATTATCGGAAAAAAATTTCAAAAGTAAGTTGAAAAGGCTGTTAACAAGCGACTGTATTTACACTATAAATGAAATTGTATCATTTTTTAAATATTTTAATTTGTGTATTTTTTACGTAGAACAGTTTAATTTATTGTTACAATATGTATGACTTTGTGTATATCATTACTATGATCTGAAACATTGAATAAATTATTATTATTGTTATTACTGTTTATGTTTTTCCAGTTGTGTTAAATTTAGTGCGGTTTGTAATGTTTTGACAAGATGAATTTATGAGGTGAATGTTTATAGGTTATATTCAAATGTTTAACTTTTTTGAATAATTAAACAACAATTTCAATATATTTTACACAAACTAAAGATACATTTATATTAATGGAACATTATCGCAGTGGAACTCAAATTTATTTGATATAAAATTTAATGTGCAATAAAAGTTTTGGATATTTTTTAATAACATATCTATATCCCGCTATTAATTTATATTTGTTACGTATGAAAAAGCCCCATGTAGTGGATTTTCATTATTACGTATTACCACAAGTGCATACTTGGTTGTCTATTAATCAATCCTTAATCATTGTTACTATCCTTGTATATGAGGTGACGTACAATTTTTGTAATTTATGTAAATACTGTATGTTTTAAAACCGCCAGTGCGGCATATCCAGTAGAGCCGATGTTGAATGTTTGTAAAAGCAAGCAACGTTAAGCTGGGTCAGCAATTGGATAGGTGACTGCATAGCTAGTACCATTTTTCATTGGAAAACAATGAATGGTATTCTAGATATTGACGGTAAAGTTCAAGAGTAATAACTCTTAACTCAACACACATACCTACACGAACAAGGATGAAAGACCTCGAGGTCAATGACCAGTTGAGTAAAACCCAACAAATACAAATACTACTGTATGTTTTAACACTACAAACTTTTCTATTGCATAAAACTGATTTTTTCGAATTAAGAATATACAGTTAACAACGTTTCTCATTTAAAAAATTCTTAAAATTTTTTTTATACAAAGTGAAACGTTTTTAAAAAACGAACTCTATTAAAATAAAATAGTTTGCAATAAAGAAACTATTGTTGCTCAATAGTTATTTAATCAGTATAAAGTATAAGAATAATCGTACGAAGGCGGCATCTGTTGACACTAGCAAATAATTATTCAGTCTACAAAATTGCGGCAACTTTCTGCGGTGGCCAATTTATGTGGAACGAGCTAGTCAGATGTTGTTATTCTTGTCATGACATGAAAATAAAACAAATAAAACTTGAATGCAAACATTGCAATTTTTACATACTACAACAGACACGTATTTCGAGGTATGCACCTCTCACTAGTGTACCCTGTAACAAACCAAGCAAGGAGAGTATGAAAAATGCAAGTTTACTCGTCGGTTAAAAAGTAATGTAAGTATAAAATATAAGAATCTGTTGACGCTAGCAAATAATTATAGACAAAATAATCTGGTAGCTGTTTTTGCGAGAGGGCATACTCATTCATGTTTATGTTGAAAGTAATGCCTAGACATTTTAGCGACTCGACAGTTGTTAGTTAGTTCAATGTCGCTCAACATGCTTATGATGTTTGCTAGTTTCCTATGTGTGACGAGTAACACCGTTTCCATTTTGTATGTGGCCAGTGCGAGCTCCTTTTCTTTGAGCCATTGCTCTATTCTTTACATTGATTCTGCTCCACTGCCAATTTAACTATCACTATTGCAAGATCATATTCGTAGAAGATGATGTGAATGTCTTTTGACATTAGCAGCCTCAAAACTATCATGATAGATGTTTCACAAAATCGGGCTAAGGACTGATACTTGCGGGACCACTCTGGTCATTCTAAACTTTTTTGTTTTGTCAAACTGTACAATCGTACAGGTAGCTATAAGGTGACAAAAGCCCAATAGTTCCAGTGACAATAACTTTACTCATGTATCTTCTGTGCAATATCCCAAACAGTTCTCATGGTCCATATTGCCGGTTTTTCTTTTTTGAAGCCGAATTGCATTTTTACCAATATACCTTTACAATCAATGTTCTTGTTTAGTCTAACGAAAATCAGACTCTTTAGGAGTTTGCCATTCACGTTTAACATACAGAGGAACTTGTCTTTTGCAGGCACATTTATCTATAAGCTGGGTTCCTCAATCCGAATTAGATTGACTAGCTTATAGAATTTTGAAAAATGGCCCGTATTTAATGTGTAGTTTATTACACCGGTAAACGTATGTACCTGATTGGTATCAAGCATTTGACAATCTTTGAGAAGATATTATTGGGACCTTTGTCTTTTTCACTTTTTAACCTTTGGTCTGCTACAAAAATCTCTTCTTTAGTAAACTGTTCAATGTCATTTGGGTCCACCTCGGGTATATCCCATTTTATGGTTCTATCCCTGGGAAAAAATTTATCAGCATATCTTTGACTGTTATGCTTACTTACTTGTTGGCAGAGTTCTTTTATCCGCCTATAATTTTGTAGTCTTTGCCCCGCAAGTCGTACTTAAGATCAGAGCATATTTTGCTCCATGCGTATTCCTCTTGAGCTTCCTTTTGAGGAGACTTCACTGGTAATTGTAGAGTTCCTTAAGTTCCTTTTCTGCAATAGTCAGGCATTTTTGTGCGTGCGTATTGAGGTTTTCCGAAAAGTTTTGTACCATGCTTCTATGATCATCTTGTCCTAGTCTTCGGTTGTCAGAGGTTCTTTTATGTTGCCAAGCATGTTAATTACTTTCTGGTCAAAATTTTCCATGAGTTCATGCATTATCCGCCATGAATGTATAACGGTGCCCTAGGTTGTTGTTTTAATTTTGGTAAGGGTACTTTCACGGTAAAAGCTATATCGTTGTGGTTTTCGTTTTTTAGTACCTTCCAGGCCTGCATATTGTGAGTTCTATAACAAATTTTCTGTTTTCCCATCTGAAGGTCGAGTTTTCTCCTGTATTCACAAGTTTCAATTGCAGATCGACACCAAAGTACCCCTGCTATTAAATACACCATATCTAAATATATATCTTTTGGCGTTAAAGTCTTCCACTGTTATAACTTTTCTTGCATAGGGTTGTTGCGTGGTTTGCTCGATACTCTCCAAAAAAATTTGCAGTTTGCGAATTTTCTTTTCTTGCGTTAAAACATCCAATGATTGTTACTTCCTGAATCTGTATCAAGGGGTATCTATTTCCAGATTCACTGCTGGTTACCTTGCCATCTTTGCTGCACATTTTAATTGCCACATCTAGATTCAAATCTGTAAACCACGGATGTTTAGCCACTATCTTCTTATTGGACTCCGCTACTTTTCCGATTCCCGATTTTCTTGTCCAGTATGGTTTTGCTCAGTAGATTTATGGCAACTATTAAGGTTTGTTGGGGGGATTCATTGCGTTTCTTATTTATTAATGGGTTCTGCCCAAGCGGGCGTTTCGTTTATTTCCTAGTTTTGTTTTTTGCGCCTCCATTCTTATCTGCTCTCACTGCTTTGAGGAAGATCGCGCATTTATATGTTCCCGCTTTGTAACCACTTTTGTCGCAAATTGGGTTTTCTCGTTACAACAATCTTTTGTCTCATGTCCTTCTTTGACGCATTAATAGCACAATTTTGTTCTATCCGGCACATCGCAGTCTAGTGCCTTTTGTGACTGGTACTTATAGCATATATTGATGCAAACTTGCAGTTCCACGGCAAACTAACCTAATCGAACCTAACCTACCTTTTATTTTTTAACATTTTTTTTATTATCTATTATTATATATTTAATCCGTAAGCAAAAATTACATTCCTCTATAATGTTATTTCAATCTTTATTCCAAATACACAAAATATTAGGCATACCAGACTCTCTCTCCCTCCTTTTCATTTATTGTATTGATTATGATTAATAATTTGTTATTGCTTTCTTTCCAGTTTTAACATTGAAAATTCTAACACAAGATTTTTCGTCATTTTGATTCAAAACCACCAGAGATATATGCTTCTTAATTGCTTGATAACCAAAATACAGGGTGTTAAAAACTGCAAAAAATCAATTTTAACATATCTGTTAGAATATAGTAGTAAATTAAATAAAATTTTGTATACATACCTTCTTTATAGTGACTAATTCATTTATGATATATTTTCAACTTACTTTTTATTTTTTCATTTAATTTGTAATAAAGATCGCTTATACAAATCTTCAATAACGGCTTTCATTCCAAAGAATTGCTTTTTACCAAAAATTGAAAACCCGCTATTGAGCAAAATGTATGAATTTTAAATAGCCATTGAAAACTTGTTGTAATTGAATTACCTAAATAAGTTGCTCAAAGTATAATCCACGGACCTCGACAAACAGTTTTTAATTAAATTTTTTATCGATTGCAGTTTTCTATTTAAAATTTTAAAGTTGCGCTTCAAAAATAGAGCGAAGGTTGATTTTAACGTCATGTTTTAATCATTTTTTTACAATTTTAAACGTGCAATGTTGTTCCCGAGATATTAGACTCAGGCGGGGCTTCCTTGATACACTGTATACCGGGTGATAACTGAAACAGGTACATGCCCATATCTTTTTAATTTATAACTATTTCCCTCACAAAATTATTAAATCATATTAATAAATATTATCAAAATCACCTAGCAACGAAAAAATATTAGTGAGTATTTGATGCAACATGTGCATTAAGTGAATATTTTTGACATCGTAAAAATGAGTTCTTTTTGTTTTGGTCAATCAAGATCGTGTCAAATAAATAAAGAAATTGATACATTAGCGCGTCTTTTCACAATATTATCTATTTTAGGTTTAAAATGTCATAGTTACGATACTTTTACAACCTCATTTTTTTTGTTGTAATTTAACCAAAAGCAAATTTTGTGTTATTTATTTATCATTTCTGAAATTTTCTTCGGGAAATAGTCCTCGATATATCTCTCTTGCATCTTGAACATTTTTACTCGTGCACTTATTCGCGTATCCTACTTTACCGATATTTTTTTTAATAACGTTTCGGGTTAACTGAAAATAATATCAAATTTATTTTTTTAATAAAAAAGTAGGTATATTTTTAAAATTTTGGATTTGTTTTACGTATTAATCCAAATTTTTAAAAGTTTTAGAAACATTTAACAAATAATTAATTACTTTTTAATTTTTTTGAAGCACATCTAAATTATTCCATGCCATCGGTCATAGAATAATTTAGATGTTTAAGCGATCGTTAACCTAAAAATAGTTTTTTTTGTTACCAAACGACACCAAATATTTTTGATTTGAACAATATATTTAATTATGAATTATAAATTTGTTATGATCTACCAGTTGTTTTGTAATACCAGAATTTAGTTCTTTATATATTTTTATATTTTAGTTGATATTGACATTTCTATTTAATTTATTGGACAACTTTTTTCCATTGTTTTTTACTTTTTCTCATTTATCAAGGTTTTTACCGTTTCTATGTCTTCAAAAATTATTATTATTACATTTACGTTCTGCTACACTCCAAATTAAAGTTCTGTCTGCACTTTGACGCATTCTTTACTTAAATGTAAGTTTACTTTTAGCACATTATTTATATATCAAACAAAGCCTGGTTTACACGGATAGAGTAGCCAGTACAGTGGGGGTAAGTAAAATAGTCCACTTTACTGCATGCGAAATAGTACTCTACTCTACCAGCTATTTGACTCTACTGAGTGTTTTTTAGGATTTCTGTAGATAGTTACTCTACTTGAGTTGATGCATCATTATCATTATATCAGTTTCTTTATATTTTCTGTATTATCAAATATATAAAAAAAAATGCATAGTTTACATAATGTTTAAATATCAATTCAATTCTTTTAGGTAGTTTTCATCAATCAGAATATGTTGTGTTTGACCCAAATTATTAAATCGTACGTTTATTTACTGCATTGAACAATATTTTATTAAACAACAATTTTGTTCATACAACGTAAAGGCACTATATTCTATAATATAATTCTAAGCAGTCTCATTATAAATATTCAAAAGGTGGAACGTAACCACCAAAAGCTTTCTCTAATTCTTTTGCCACCGCCACACACAAACGATCATTGTTTGGGGCAGCAACAACTTGAATTCCTAAAGGAAGTCTATCATCACTTAGTCCTAAAGGAACTTGCGTTACAGGTAACTTTAATGCGTTAAATATACTAAAATATGCTATATTATACGGTCTAGAATACGAAGCGTGATGGTAAAGCGCCGTAGTTGGCATAGATGTGAAAAACAAAACTCCATCCGATCCCAATATATTCTAAAAAATATAATTTATTATTTTTATTCAATGTTCATTATATTTTTTTTGTATAATGTATTTACCAATAACTCAGCCTTTAATTGTTTGGTTGTTTTGATTGCCCATTCCGCGTTAATATTTGGCATAACGGTATTATTCATTAGCATCAACAAAGCTGGAAACTCTATATCACCTTGTCGTGTGACGTATTTTATTAATTCCCAAGTAAGTGAAGCCTACAATAAATGCATATTTAATAATTCTTATGATTGCAGAACCAAGAATTGATGTTGTGTTCACACTCTAAAATTGATATAAATTATCTAGGTATTTCTGTAAAATCTATTTCAAACTCTTCTTATAAGTTTATGAAACCTTTAATAAAAAGACAAAACTATATTAAACCTTAAAGTCAGTACCCTCAAATTATTTTGGCTAAATAGCTTTAGGTTTACAAATTATTTTATTCAAAGTTCATTTTGACTTTCTTTTTGAATTCTACTGTTTATTTTTAAAATAAATGCAATATGATACCTCTCCTTTCCTAGCTGTAATATCTGTTTTGAAATTGGCATTTTTTTCTTGGTCCAACCAATACCGATATATATTTGCGCTACTCGAAAAACCTTCGAGGTTAATTTCTTCTATTGTGGATACTTCTTTAAAATGACCAACAACTCTGAAATATCAAAATTAAACTGAAAAAATGTAGTTTTTATCATAATAAAACACAAATAATATTTCAAAAAAAGTACGTGTGTGCGTTAAGTTATTATTAGCGTCTAGACAATTTCAGTAAATGTATATGTGTGCGTTAAGTTAGCATTATTAGCGGATAGACAATTCAGTAAATGTATTAAAACTTTAAATGTGTTTCACTTAGGCGAGTGAGTAAGTTTTGAATGTTGATAAAATTAAGCTGATGTTAAAGTTAAAAGGTTGTACATTCAATAAATGTGCTTTTGGTGTTCCAAAAACTGTGGGGTTCTTAAATAATAGAAAAATATGTTACGAAAAAGGTTATATATATATATATGGATGATATTTCGGATATATATATATATATATATATATATATATATATATATCCGAAATATCATCCATAATCCGAAATTGGTTTGTTACAGAGTTACAGGTTGTCAAATATAATGTGTAATTATTTCAGTTAATTATTTTTAAATTTAACACAGCTGTAATTGTCAATAAAAAATATTTCCAACTACTACTTTAATTTAGTTTTTTCCAAATAAATTTATTTATTTCTCAATTTTTAACTTCATAATAAACCTGTTCCTGACATATGTTCTTATTAACTTATTTCTTAGAATAACTGAAGGTATAACCCAGCGAAATCTTTTGCGCTTATAAAGAAACGCCCTACTCTGCGTAAATATATTCTTATTAAAATAAAAAATAAGTATAAACCCGGAAAACTAAAATAATTCTAAACTAAGACTAAACAGTCGACTGTAAGTTCATCTAAAGTTCCATATATTGAAAATATCAAGGCTTATAGAAAATTGAATTAAAAATCAATACTAAGTATATTCGTAATTTAAAAACTTATTGTTAGGTACTGTTTATGCTATCCTCCACCCTCTAGTTAATATTTTCGACTGCATTCATGTGAATTTTTTGCAAATAAAAAGCAGCACTTATCAATAACTAACTATTAAATATTCCAATACAAGGGTATAAATAATGATTGTGTACATATTTTTTTATCTAACATTAAAAAAAGAACTATCTAGTAAATTTTAGTTTCACTGTACCTCCACAAGTGCATATTTCATTTCCTATTAATCAATCTCAGATCATTGTTAACACCACGGTACTAATAAAAGTATAATAATTAATATCTTACTTAAACATAGTCTCTTTAATTTCAGTGTGTACGTTGCTGCATAAAGGGTCGCCGTTTTCAGTCATATAAAAATATTTCAACTTTGTCACATCAACTGGATCATCTAGATTTAATAATTTGTGAGAAGGGCCCAGCATGGCTTTGATTCCTGGAATTAGATCTATGGCATGTCTCACCATTGGCCCTACTACTACCATCGTAGAATCAACTTCAGAACCATTTCGAAAAGTCATTCCTAAAATAAAATATATTAATTTAAAGCAAAATGTATGTAAAACTACTATGTAGACCAAATACCTAGGCTGTAATAATCTTAATCAACCTATGATTTACAAAGGTCTAAACTAACTAATAAACTAAATTAAATACCATAAAAAATATATAAAATGGTTTGATATCAAATTTGATACTAATTAAGATTTGTTACCTTTAGTCGATGTTAATTTGCAACTAGATTTATGTCCAAATAATCCACACATAAATGAAGGAATTCTAGTCGAACCTCCAATATCTGACCCTGTAGCAGCAATTAAATTAATTTTATATTATGTTTATTGTAAACTATCTTATAGAATTACCGATTCCTATTGGGGATCCACAAGCCGCAATAATGGCCGCTTCTCCTCCAGATGAACCTCCAACGCATTTTGTACTATTGTATGGATTCTTAGTTAGGCCGTATATGGGGTTGTGTGTCTCCCACCACATGTTTAATTGTGGAACATTGGTTACGCCTCAAAATAAAAATAAAGAAAAATACCGACTTTAAATTTTATATTATAATAACTTACTTACTATTAAATTTAATGTCTAAATACATCTCAAAATATTCAAATACATCAATACATATAAAACATTAAAAACATTATAAAAACTAGAAGACGCGTACTCAAACTGTTTCTTCTTCACACCACAATTTATGTACAGCGTATAATTTCCTTTTTTTGTAAATTTAGAATTGGAGGAAGTCTATGGAGTGAAGTTCCATATCAAGGGCACACTGTGGTAGAAGAGGAAAAAATAGTTGACGTAGTTTTTGATGATACATGGGATAGAGTTAGTTTAGATTTACAAAAATTATAAAAAACTGTCTGAAAACCTTAAATAAAATAATCTTTTCGCATATATCATTATTAAAAACGACTTCCGGTTTATCACAAAACTAGCCCAAAAAATGAATTGCAGATTCGTAATTTTTAGCGTAACTTGAATATGTTTGCAAATTTTCATATCAAATAGCCTCGCCAACACTATATATTTACCAAAATGGCATTAATAATCTACATAATAAGCATATCTGGTCACTAAGAAATCCGTACGCAGTTATGGTACGAGCTTACTACCAACAACGATTTACAGTTAAGACAATACATGGTGTGGGGTGTTTAATGGACAACTACTGCCCATTTAAATCTCACCACCCCATTTAAATGCTGGTTCATATACAGAATTTCTCAAAAATCATATGAAAGATTTATTGAATACCAAGCACGTTGGAGTACCGCCCCATGTTGAGCAAAATGTAGTTGGGTGGTGTAACAATAATTTAAAAAATAGATTGGTAGAAAAGGTCTACTAAACTGGCCTGCAAGGTTATAAATTTAATAGTTTTTTGTGTGGAGACACAAGATTAATTTTAATTACATTACGTTTTAATTAAGACAATTATTTGTGCCAAGCTACTAAACAACGTCAAGCAGCTACAAGAGAAAATTGCAAATGCTGCATCATTTTATTACGTTGTCAACGCTCATGGTAGCCATTTTAAAAACTTGCTAAAGTAAGGATATTTTTGGTGTATTCTGTTACTTAATTTTTGCAAAATAAAAAGTATTGCTAAATAATGTGCTTTTCAATTATCTCCGAAACCAAAACAAGATACGCAAAAAGGTTATTTATTTTTGGGGGAGATTTTGGACTTTCTTACCGTTAAATATAAGAAATATTCAAAATGTAAAAACTTGTGTACAGGTCTTTGAATTGTTTTACTTTGACATTTAAAAAAATATTTATATGTATGAATTATAATTGTGAACTGACGTTTGTTATTTAGTTATATTATGTTTGTGTAGCAAAATTGCATTTTAAAATTTTATCTAGATACTTTTTTACGTCTATGATATTAATGTGAAAAAATTTTATGTTTGTATGTTGAAATAAATTAAAATACATAATTGCGTTTGCAAACAAATCTAAATTATTTATATAAAAGAAAAATAATAGATTACAGTTTTTATATATTATTATTTACATTATAAAATATACTTAGTGACAAAAGTTAAAAAAACAATAAAAAGTAGTTTCCTTCCTCTAATCGCCACGATTTATACAGAGCGTATACTTTTTTAATAAAAAATAATCAAGTTATCAATGATCGAGAATAACAATAAAATTATACTTCAAAAAGACATGGATTTGGTAACTTTAATTTATATGACAAATGTGAGTGTAAAGAAATTGTTGTCAACATATATATCTACATATATTTTGCAGAATTTTAAAATAACCAAGTTATTTTAAAATAAATACCTCCTGCCCATCATGTTCTAAACATGTCCCATAGGCGATAAGTCAAGTGATCTTGAAAGCCATTGAAGAAAATTGGCGTGGGCTGCTTCAAAGTAGTACAAAGTAAGCCTAGCAACATGCAGCCGGGCATAGTACTGATCAAAACGAGGTCAGGGTGCTAAGATAGCGTATACGATGTTCGTCTACAATGTGTGTTATGCATTGTTGTGCAATCATAACGCTTCTAACGTATACCAAGGGTGACCTACTACCATACCCAATTGCCCCCACATCATAACTCCAACAGTTCAACGGACGTACAAGAAAAAACTGCAGGTTATTCTTTGACAACAACAGTCTAAGTCTTGTCGTTTACAGTAAATGGTAAGACTATGGTCAATAAGAGCAAATTGTTCTGTGAATAGTCCTCATGCTGATTTCTCTTCCCACCTCTTCAAACAGTAGATTTGCAACAACCACGATGTAGAGACAAAGCGTGTTTTACACTGTTTCATTTTGGATGTACACTCAACGTGAACGGTGCATAGTGGATGTACAGTGACAAGTGTAAATGGCATTCAGTAACTTTTTTTTTCAGTTTCATTGTTTTTATATATTATATTATAATATATATTTATTGGTATTATTAATAAAAAAAATATAGTTTTCTCCTTAATTTAATTTTTAATAAACTACAAAAAATTAATTTATTTGCAAAGACGCTGAAATAATTAATTATAATATTATTATTATAAGGTAATAATAATATTATCTGAATTTTCCATGTTTATTCACTAAACACAGAATTTAAATAAAAATAAAATAAATATTTTCTTATTAAGAAAATGTAATAAACAAATCAGCTATCAGATATTGCAAATGATGAAGTTTCTTTTCTCATTTCATATTTTAAAAATTCTCTTAGTCTTAATCCTGTTAATTATATTATGAAGGTTAAAATAATTGGAAAATATAAAAATGCATATTTTCTGAAGTGTACCAATTAATGATCAGAATTCAGATGTCGCATAATAATTATCCTTATTATAACTATGGTTTAGTTTATTCATACATAAATATTATATTTCCTTAATCTTAATCCTATTATTATTATAATTGAAATGATATAATATAGCGACAATCCACCTTCTAATATAAAAATAAAATTTGCTCAGTTCTGAGAAAATAATATAATAATAAATCTTTTAATTTGAAATTTATAATCAGCTTTTTAAAAATCGTTCACAAAGTAAAATAGGTAATTTTTATACGAGATCAAATTCATTCAGCATTTTTGCAAATGAATTTCGGTAGTTGATAATTGAATTAACAATATAATTATTGCATTTTTTATTAATAATACAAGTATATCAACATATTATAAAAATGTAAATAAAAACTATTTAATTAAAATATTACTTTTATTTGAATACAAAATCTAAAATAAAAAATAATCAAAACTTTTCACTTTTTTCAGCAGTATTTATTTGAAAATACATCATTCTAAAATAATCACATTGTTGATTATCCACTTTCAATAAAAAGAAATTTGTGGTATGTTATGACGTCACAAATTGTAGAGCTTCCACTAAATTACAATAAAAAAGCTGTTATAATATGTAGTAAATATATTTTGTGAATTGAAAATTCTTTCTAATTTCATTACAATAAATAGAAGTCCATTTTAATTAAAATTTGATCAATTGTTTTCTATATTAATATAATGCTTGTTTTTTGTTTTTGAAAATCGAATAATAAATAAATAAGTTACAGCTCTTGTCGTTTTTTATAAACCATTCTGTATATATTATTATAAAATATAAAAAATAAGAAATTGTAATTTTATTTATTATTGATTCAATATATGTTGTAAGTATTATTATGTAATGTATTACATGCATTATCATTATATATATATATATAATGCCGACCCGGACGCGACCGCCGACTGTGCCTATAAAAATACGTAAATTGTAAAAACGGATGATCATCGTCGATGAATGCTGCGCTACATTCATCCTGTACATCCTAAGTGAACAAGTGTAAATACTGTTTCAATGCCATGTAGTATTCACTTTCGATGACGATGAAACAAAATTAAATTTAAACTTTTCACTTTCGATCATTCATCCGGGATGAACATCCCGGCCTTAAACCAGGTATAGGCATTGAATTCTTTATTGTGTTAAGTTTTTCTACAACGTCCAATAAAAAAATCTTTGTTATCAAAACAGTGTGAAGATGACACTAAAAGTTTGATCCATTCTTATTTTGAATATACTTGGTCTGCATATGCTGTTTGATAGAAACAAAAATTTTATTTTTTTATGTTATTTAACTTTTGTCATTCAGTATATGTGCATATGAGTTTATTCAAATTAAAAAAAAAACCTTACCAATTAAAATAGCTCCTGTGCTCTTCATAAATTTAACAACGTCAGCATCTTCGGTTGCCTTTACACCTTTCCTCGGTACTAAGCCAAATGAAGCATTCATTCCATCGCATTGAGTTGATTCTTTTGATGTAAACGGAACACCTGCATTTGTAAAAAATATATATAAAGAATATTATACACAACTCCCACAAGAACAGGTCATAGAAGAGATTCTTAATATTTGTATTGGGAAAGTATTCCACTGTTTACAATATTTTACTATCGCGTAATAAATTTTGATAGTCGGCTTATAAAATGCCTTTTGAAATATCTGTAAAACTAAAAAGACTAACAAGTAATTTTCCGCTTTTTGCGCTTATTCGTGACAAACTAAAACCAAAAACTCGTTTGTCGACTGGCAATATAATTTCAATGTTATTCAGTTGGTTTACATCATTGAATTGATTCTTGAAAAAAAAAATCAGAAAATAATATCCAGTACGACTAAAGATAGTTTTGTTTGTTTGTGGAAAAAAATAAAAATAATGGCATTTTAAACGTTTTGGATGTAAACATAACAGTAGTTGTATAACCAAATTGACAATACTCAAGACGCATTAGTTTTCAAAACTTTTAAATATATTTTATATTTAGTTAATTTTAAGCATGAGAATCTTTACTTAGTATCGGACTGGACCAACGGGACACCAGAATATTACTCGGTATACCGGTCGAATTAGAGGCTACAGGCCAGCAATACCGGATATTTTTCTGACATAAATAATATATGAAGTCAAAATGAGTGGTTGTGTGCTCTTCTTGTAAACAAATGAAATATAAAATAATAGTAATTTTTGTTTTATTTATTTCTTATAATGAAGTATCACATAGTAGAAAACCATTCTTATGATAATATATGTATATCTGTTTGTACAGATTGAGCCACGTATTTTTGAAATAATCGTAAAATTGTTAGTTCTAGCTTAAAAAATATTGGTAGAACAACAAAATATATAAGAACCTATGTTAGCATTTCATAATAAAAATTAACAAAAAATTAAATCTGAAATGTGATGTGCAAAAATAGACTCTATATTTTTTCCAACAAGTTTCGGTTAATTTGAGTAATTTGTTGACGGATCACTTATTTCAATTCACCTAATGTATGAGGCTTGCCCTATTAGACATTTGATTTGAGGTATTCCCATAGAACAAAATTACATGTGGACAGGTTAGGGTAGCAAAAAGGTAATAAAAGTCATCAAATCTTAAAATGAGCCGTTTGAAAAACAAAGAAAAAAGAATAGTATTCTCCCTCTCGCGGTTTATGCCGTGGGTCCATTTTGTTGAATCTACAAATATTGACAACCAACACCTTTTTTTTGTAACTCGGAAATAAAAAAGTGTTGATCATATGAATATATCGCTCACCGTAAATCCATTTTGTTAAAAAATATTGACCTTAGGGTTATGTAGCGATTTTGTCTATAATTGTCGCGGATTTAGCAACACCCCAATACCGGTAATTTTGGCTATAGATAATCCCATTAAAGTGGAAATAGGCTGAAAAAGTCATGTTTTTATTATGCTCATAAAGTAATCCATTACAATTCAATTCCTGCACAACCGCAAAGTTGTATTTGTAAAAATGTAGTTCTCCATGCAAACTATTATGGTCAAGGAATGAAAAGTAACCTACCGTATGCCTATTTTTTCTAATGGTCGAGTACTAGCCAATCACTTGGTTCTCGTAGCCCACCCAGTATCCTAGCCAGCAGAGTCACGTCATATTCATGTCAGTTTTTTGTGATATTCGTGAATAAATAACGTCATATACTCTATAAATGACGCCTAATAGAAGTCATTTTTCGTCTAACAAATGACGTCTAATAGAAGTCATTTTTCGTCTAACAAATTACGTATTTTTGTGTAATTTTTAAGAGATTATTACAATTATAGGCAACACGGCAAGCCAAGAACTGAGTATGACTCAAATGTGAGAACAGAATGAAATTACATAAGATACGTACGTCGGTTCTGATGTTTTTGGGCGCTGAGTTATTCTCACCTCTCAGCGATAGGTTTGACAAATAAGTCAAATAAAACACAGTAAAGTGGTGGTAAGTAAATTCGTGACTAATTTTAATTAATAAACAAAAACGAAGAATCAAAAAATGTTTGTACTCTTTCTTATTAGAAAAACGTTAATCGTGGATGAACTTCTCTATTATGAATTAATTGAAATTAAATAATTTAATCTTACCTAGAAATGGTTTATTGTTAAAATCATCATTTGTAATTAATTTATTCTTGATATTCTCATCGATTTGCTTGGCTTCATCGAGGGCTTCATCAAATCGGTGATCAACGACGGCATTTAAAATTTCGTTCACTTCTTTTATTCTATCAATATAAGTTTGCACTACTTTTTCGGATTTCAATTTTCCATTGCGTATTTGTTTCGCCAAGTTGGTAGCACTGGATAACAGTATGGGGTTGTTGGTCGGTTTTATAAATTCGCGTTTATCTTTGTAGTATAAGCCAAGAAAGAAATCAACAATGCTGGTTATAATAAGCCAAAAATAATACGCCAATGCCATTTTGAAACGCTTGTTTATTTTGAGAGCCGCTCGACGTTTGTGGGTGTATTTGGTTCGTACCTGTTTATATAAGAACAATCATGCGATAAGAAATTAATTACACATTGTATGTTATTAGTTTTCAATTACAAAGTATCAGTTTAAAATATAAATTAATGATAAGAAATTAATCAAATAATAGTGTGTATAAAATAATCATAGTCAATTTCATTTCTTTGATGTTAGAGCGTGTAGCAATGTTGCCAAAGTTAAAACTAAATTACGACCAAATAAAATTCGGAATGACCGTATTATGATACAATTCCGAACTTACATTTTGTTAAACGTTTATGAAATGATATAATATGTAGATTGATTTTTTGGTAAAATTTATTGATATTTATATATATATATATATATATATATATATATTTAATCCTTAAAACTGAACCAATTTATTTGGTCTGCCTGTATACATTTGATCACTTTTTAATTAATTCTTATACCATTGTAATTACCTGTCCATGTAGTTTTTTCATTAAACTGTTTTTAATTGCTCATTTGTCCATATAAATGTATTTTTCTGTAACTGTTATTCACTTGATAATGACCGTCAAAAGTTGAAACACAGTAATTCTTGTTTTATTTCCAATATATTCATATTTTTTGTTTAATTTTTTTGGAATATTTTATTTATTTATCGGTGCATATAATTTAATATAGATAACATGCAACAATCATTTCTTGATATATTAATCAAATTTGAACATTTTTTAATTAAAATTAATATTAAACAAATAAGATTTTTTTCATTTTTTCGCAACTAATCCTGCATCTTATAAATAAAACTAAATATATTATATATTTAATTGTATAATGATCATTATTCTAATTAAATATAATAAAGAGTCATTTAGATTTTAAAATTCAAACAATAAACTTCTCTCCATACGTTAATTTTGTTTCATTTTGTGTTGTAAAATTTTTATTTTATATTATTATTTAAATTTAAGTTTTATAAAATGAGCTAACATTAACATTAACATATATTAAATACAAACATATTATTTTCAAACAATTTTGAAAAATTTGTTTTATAAACTAAATTGTGCATGAAAAATTTAATGGCAGTGCCATAAATCAGATTGCTGAAATTCTAGAAAAAAGCAAAGCTTGGCTATGCAGTAATTTGATATTGTGTGTGTGTACAAATATGAAATACAAAAATTATAACTATTTATAAAGATGTTTCATCAATATGTATTATAAATTGTTGTCAATATGACATGGTGTAAAAATTATAAAATGCATGTTTTTGTTTAAGTAATAGCTAGTTTACTGTAATTACACTTGTTTGATTAAATAAAGCAAAACTTGGGTTTTAACAACTAATTTTATCATTTTTATTTAATTTTTAACGTCAGTTTAAATTTTAAAAATAATAACTAACTTTGAATATTTTAAGTGTAAAATTAATAGAAAATTTAAAATGATTGTGGATTTTTACACGATTTTTGTCTCAAACATCTAATGGCGTGATAGAACGTTTGTTGCACTGGTCTCCTTAGTAGCGACGTACGCAATGGTTATATGTAAAGTTTGTACCTAGTAACAGCAGCAAAACAATATTATGAATTAAAAAAAATTACTTTTTAAATCTAATCACGACATTTTAGGCAAAATGATACACACTTCAATACAACTAAGTTTTAATGAAAACTGAGAATGGAAATGTTTTAGAATTTAAAAAGTATGTGTGTTCCAAAGTTTTCCGACTGAATGGTAGATACTAAATTCCAACTTTGCTACAACTCGGTTGTTTTTTATTTATTTTTTTTAAAAGCATAAAATTGAACAAAATTAATTTTTTTATAAAATCTTGTCAACTATCTAACATTTCAATATCAATTGTCGTAGTTTTTTAAATAGCACCCCAACCCTAAATTTTATATTTTATTTTAATAAAGTTTGTTTGATTTCAAAAATTTATAATATAATAAGTATGCTTACAAAAGAAAAATTTTGAAAAGCTTTAAAATTAATAAAATTAATTTAAACAATCTTATAATTGACGAAAAACTTACTGTAGTACATTTTTGAAATTACTTTTAATTTTATATATCGTACAAAAATGCTTAAAAAATAACTCAGTTATAACATTGACGAGATTTTAGTATCCAGCAGTAATAAACAACTACAATATTTATTGCTACTGTTTCAATAATAATTTGTTTTATGGTAATATATTTTACCCATACAAGATACAACCACGCATTCCAGTTTTACAACGGTCCCTTCAACCGCCCGCTCCGCGCCACATTTAAGAAAACGTATCTCAGGTACTGGATCTGAAGCATCTTGAGGCAAATAGTCATAAACCGTTTTGTTATATTTACCATGAGTTTAATCGTAAACGTTGTCAGATTTACCAGATGCCAACGCCATCGCAAGCTATATATCATAAAAATATACATAATATACACGAATTCGACTAGCACGACAGCAGTAGCGTTTATGGTGAATTAAGTAATATAGCCATTTGTCGTACAAACTGGCGCCCAGCTAAATTTTAGTGGCAATGGTAGAACTCATCATAACAAGTCGTTTGCGATAATTTTTAGCGAATGGTAAACTGGCATCGTATATCGGATGCCAGCTTACCGCGGACGCCAGCTTTACCGGCAATTTTACACAGGGGGTGCCAAGTTGTACGCTGGATATATATATATATATATATAGATATAGATCCTACTATACTTAGAGCGTCGTATTATTCGTATGCGGACGCTTTATGCACCCCGTGTAAAATCAGGTCTATTACATTAGAAATGTCAAAAGAAGATTCCTATAAAAAAATTGGAAAGATGCTGTTATGATGATTTTTTGAAGAAAAAAAAAATTTACGGGACGTCGCATGTTTTGGTTGTTACTATTTCGCAATAGGGGAGCCACCGGAATTGACGCGTATACATATATTCGTTTATAAACTAGACAAACTATTGTTTATAAAGCGTCCGGTACGTTTGGCATCCATGGTATAAAATCGTGCCGGCTTTTCCTTAAAGAATGTGAAGTGCAGATTCCATTTTTTAAGCGGGAAGACGAGAAGCGCATACTTGAGAATAGCACCTACTACTATTTAAACAACGGTCACTCGCTCGATAGGACGATGGTGCTAAGCTACGATCCGTATTATTATGATTAAACACCTCTAAGACCTTAATTGTTTAGACATAGTCGGCAACAATTATTATAGGAGATTCGTGTGGCGTTAAACAATTCAATTTTTCTAGGCGGAGGGCGCGAATAAAGAATGTGCAGGTTTTGAAAGTGCAGGTAAGGAAAATTAAAAGCGCATGGTTGGACAAAGCTCTATCATATTTTTCAATAACAGATTGGTTTTTGATTATCAATCATATTTATAATATTTGAAAACAAGTTAAATAAAACGAAATTAAACTTAAAAAGCTATACATAGCTTTTAAGTGTATTGTTTGAACTGTAAATCTAAATTATTTGCCCTTATTTAATAAATTTCTTATATACAGCAATAAACATACAGTAAAAGAT